>SJXQ01007617.1:95288-119868 GCA_006408695.1 Aepyceros melampus | reverse complement strand
TTATTATACAATATTTGAATAGAGTTTCCTGTGTTATACAGCAGATCCTTGTTATTTATTTTACATATAGTATATACATAAGTGTATACATATTTATCTCAACCTCCCAATTTATACTTCCTCCTACTTCCCCTGTGGTAACCATAAATTTGTTTCCTATGTCCATACTAAGCCTGTTTCTGTCTTGTAAATAAGTTAATTTATATATATATTTTGTTGTTGTTGTTCTATGTATAAGTGATATCATGTGATATTGAATGTCTCTGTCTGGCTTACTTTACTTGCTATGATAATCTCTGGGCTCATCCATGTTGCTGCAAATGGCATTTTTTTTTTTTCTTCAGGGAGATATAAAGGTCATTGATCCTATATGATTACATAGCCATTGTATGGATTGTAGTTTTTACCCTGATTAAATAGGCCTGAAGTCGTTTTGAGCAGAGGAGTGACTTAATATGACAGATGTTTTAAAAAATAATCTGACTGCTCTGAATTTCACTCTGACTCATGGGGCTCACTTCCAGGTTTAGCACTGTGATGAGTTTAGGTCAGGGATAGAGGAGGATATGAATCTTCCACAGTCAGTATATTCAGGAGAAGCTGTACCAAAATCCTACACACATGCACATTACATACACATACATTTTTAAGAGAGAGCTATGATGTTAAAGTTTTTAATATATTTATAATTAACAGTTTAGGTTTGGTGGGTTACTTAAATGTCAATATTTAAGATAGATTTTAAAATTGAGAGGCATAAAATAAATTATTTGTTGATAAAAATAAATTCAATGCCATAAGCAAATATATATAAAATAATTTATATATATTATGTTCTCAAATTTTTAATTTTTCATGTCCAAGTCATCTATTTTTTACATTAGAAAAAATTCTGAAAGCATATAAAGTGAAAACATTTACTTATCTCTATTTATTTTCTTACTAAAAAGGAAAAAGGTTTCTCAGGTGGCTCAGTGGTAAAGAAACTGCCTGCAAATGCAGGAGGAGAAGGCACTGGCACCCCACTCCAGTACTCTTGCCTGGAAAATCCCATGGATGGAGGAGCCTGGTGGGCTGCAGTCCATGGGGTCTCTAAGAGTTGGAAACGACTGAGCGACTTCACTTTCCCTTTTCACTTTCATGCATTGGAGAAGGAAATGGCAACCCACTCCAGTGTTCTTGCCTGGAGAATCCCAGGGATGAGGGAGCCTGGTGGGCTGCCAGCTAAGGGGTCACACAGAGTCGGACACGACTGAAGGGACTTAGCAGCAGCAGCACAAATGCAGGAGATGTAGGAGAAGCTGGTTCGATCCCTGTGTTAGGAAGATATCCTGGAGGAGGAAATGACAACCAACTCCGGTATTCTCGCCTGGAAAATTCCATGGACAGAGGAGCCTGACGGGCTACAATACATTGGGTCACAACGAGTTGGACATGACTGAGTGACTGAGCACACACACACAAAAGGAAAAAAATAAAAATAAAAAAGCAACAAACTTCGACATAGTTATTAGTGCCAATGTGGTTAACCCTTTCAAATTTGAACTGTTAGATGAAAAGTTTAAAGCATTGAAAATGAAGTACTTTTCAGTCCTAAAGAATCTCTTTCCTGTTCTTACTCTGTAAGTGACTGTTAATTCATTGGTAAAATACTACCAAGGTGTTGGCAGGTGATAGAGGTAATACAAAATGGATCCTTCTTAAAAAGAAACATAGTTTGCAAATACTAGATTGCTTCTTTCTATTACAAGATACTTAATTCTTTAAGTCTTTAATTAATTACATTTTGTTTTCTGAGGCAAGTCCTGTAAAAATTGTTTTAAATTACATAAAAAGAAAATTTTATGAACTAATAATTTATTTAAAAACTTTGTTAGTAAAAAACATACTGTGATATACAAAGGTATCAAGGTTTCTTAAAATTCTTACAAATAGTCCTTTAATAAAATGATTGATTGATGCTGGCAAAAACTGAAAGCAGAAGAAGAGGATGAGATGACTGGATGATCTAACTGATACAATGGACATGAATTTGGGCAAACTCTGGGAGATGGTGAGGGACAGGGAAGCCTGTGTGCTGCAGTCCTTGAGGTTGCAAAGAGTCAGACATGACTAAGTGACTGAACAGCAAAAACGACAACAAAAGAATGACTAACAGGGCATGTCTTGCCTTCTGTAAGTGGTTGTGTCTGTCTGCAGAGAAAATAGGCAGTGACAAAGGTGTATTGACACAATAAAATAAGGGCCATGGTATATTAAAGCTCTATAATATGGACACTGAACTGCCTTTTATTCTCATTATGTCCTGAGACCTTTTCTATGGACAGGAAATTTTTTCACTTTTTTTGGCCTGATATTTTATTTTATTTTTTTTAATTTTTACTACTTAATTTGAAAACTTTAGATTTTGATTTTAAAAGTTCAGATTTTGCTAATGAAGCAAGTATCCTTGTTTATTTTTAATTTTAACTGAAGGATAATTGCGTTACAATGTTGTGTTGGTTTCTGCGGTAAAAATGTGTTGGCTATTAAGTACACATATGTCCTCTCCTTCTTGAACTTCCCTTCCCACCTGTCCACCCCACCCCTCTAGGTCATCACAGAGCCCCAAGATGAGTTCCCTGTGTTATACAGTAGCTTCCTGCTAGCTGTCTATCTTACACATGACAGTGTATATATGCCAATGCTACTCCCTCAATTCATTCCTCCCTCTCCTCCTTCTACTATGTCCACAAGTGGCTCTTTATGTCTGTGTCTTTATTCCTGCCTGAAAATAGGTTCATCACAGTCAGAATTTGACTTTAAAATCTAAAATACAAGAGAAGATACTGAACACAAGGGGAAAAAGATAGCGAAATGAGCAGTATCTTGCAAATATATAGAAGTGGAAAGCCTAAGCTTTCCACAATGAGGAAACAGAAGATAAGCATAATCAGCTTCTGCTAATCTGAATAGTTTAGATCATCTGCACTTGTGGAAATATTCTACTGATCATCCATATACAGTGCAGCAGTAAATATATTTTTCCCCCTCAAAATGAAATGATATGAAGAAATTTGAGAAAGAACAAAATGTATGAAGCCAAATCATCCTAAATACATATGAAAAATTTAAGTCTACAATTTTAATTTGAATGTTCCAATATTTTGTGGGGGTAATCACATATTTGTCCTTGAAATAATTATTGCTGTGGGGTTATAAAAGACTCAGAAGTTATATTGTTTTGATACTTTGTACTACTCAATATGTGATGATATTTTGGAACCTAAACATAGGTCTAAATATATTTTTGTAAAAGTGTCATGGTTTAGTTATTTAGTTTTTATCAAAGATTCTTAAGTTCAGTTCACTTCAGTCACTCAGTCGTGTTCTACTCTTTGCGACCCTATGGACTACAGCACGCCAGGCCTCCCAACATCCAGGTCTTGCTCAAACTCATGTCCATCAAGTCAGTAATGCCATTCAACCATCTTATCCTCTGTCATCCCCTTTTCCTCTTGCCTTCAATCTTTCCCAGCATCAGGGCCTTTTCCAGTGTCAGTTCTTCACATCAGAGGCCAAAGTATTGGAGTTTCAGCCTCAGCATCAGTCCTTCCAATGAATATCCAGGACAAATTTCCTTTAGGACTGCCTAGTTTGATCTCCTGAAGATCAGAGTCTTTTCCAGAACCACAGTTCAAAAGCATAAATTCTTTGGTGCTCAGCTTTCTTTATTGTCCAACTCTCACATCCATACATGACTACTGGTAAGACTATAGCTTTGACAAGACAGACCTTTGTTGGCAAAATATCTCTGCCTTTTAATATGCTGTCTAAGTTGGTCATAGCTTTTCTTCCAAGGAGCAAGCATCTTTTAATCTCATGGCTGCACTCACCATCTGCAATGATTTTGGAGCCCAGGAAAATAAAGTCTGTCACTGTTTCCATTGTTGTTCCATTTATTTGCCATGGAGTGATGGGACTGGGTGCAATGATCTTAGTACTTTGAATGTTGGGTTTTAAGCCAGCTTTTTCACTCTCCTCTTTCACTTTCATGAAGAGGCTCTTTAGTTCCTCTTCACTTTCTTCCATAAGGGTAAAAAAGTTAGGGTTAAAGTTATAAGCTTAAAGGTTAAAGCTACAGGTCTCAACTCAAAAAAAAAAAAAAAAAAGTTTCATGTAAGTTTATATGTGATGTACTCAGTAAAGTTTAAAATGAATTTTATAAATGTAGCATGCTAATGTTTTTAGACTTCTCTTTGCACATGTATTTTGTTTGTGCTTAGTAGTATCCAGCTCTTTGCAGTGTCATGGACTATAGCCTGCCAGGCTCTTCTGTCAGTGGAGATTCTCCAGGCAAATATCTGGAGTGGGTTGCCATGCCTTCCTCCAGGGGATCTTCCTGACCCAGAGATGAAACCCAGGTCTCCTACATTGCAGGCAGATTCTTTACCAACTGAGCCACGAGGGAATCCCCAAAATACTAGAGTAAGTAGTCTATCCCTTTGCCAGGGGATCTTCCTGACCCAGGAATTGAACCAGGATCTCTTGCATTGCAGGCAGATTCTTTACAAGCTGAGCCACCAGGGAAGCCCATTAACCTACATGTATCCAAGTAATTAGAATATACGTTTACATTATGGTCTAATCTAAAATTTACTGTTTCTAGTAAAATCTTATCAAATACTTATTCAAATATTTATCCAAAGTTTTCATAGGATTTTATCATTATACAAGATGAAATAATGCTTTGCTAAATGTTATATTTCTGTTTTTGACTCAGTTTTAAAATTGTAATATGCATTCTGTGACCAATATTTTAAAAGATTATCATGTACCATACTTTGTGCTCAGTTATCATTTTACTCAATTAAAAATTAATCTGAAATAGGTTTTCCTAAGATTCATAGATCAATGATTCCAGAGTAATAGATGTTGGATTTCAGTTGAATTCATCAGAGCACAATGAAAATTTTCAGCCAAAAGATTGTCTGTCTCACCTTCTTCATCCACCATTATCACAGAATAGTGCTTTTGTTTTTTTTCGCAGATTCTCAGTTATGTTATGTGGCTAATAGTTGAGAGAAAGTGAATAATGCTGAGAATCTCATGTATGCGCTCAGTCACTAAGTCATGTCTGACTCTTTGCGACCCAACGGACTGTATGTAGTCTACCAGGCTCCTCTGTCCATGGGATTCTCCAGGCAAGAACACTGGAGTGGGTTGCCATTTCCTCCTTCAGGGAATCTTCTTGACTCAGGGATCAAATGCATGTCTCTTGTTTCCTGCATTGGTAGGCAGATTCTTTACCACTGAGCCAGCTGGGAAGCCCAATTCTTGTATATTGGGCCTATAATCCCAGTAGCCCTGGCTATTAATATTCCTGCACCCATGTGCTTATGGGTGAAACTCCAAAAAACTGCAGAGGAACAAGGTATTCATTCACCCTGGTGTCCCTAGCAATTATCCCATGTGTAGAAATGGAAAGCTCTCAATTTATTAAGTGGATGAATAAATAAATGAATAACTATGGATCTAATTACTACTATTAGTTTCATGAAAGTCACATATATATATAAGTCCATGGCTGCTGCTACTGCTGCTGCTAAGTCACTTCAGTCGTGTCCGACTCTGTGCGACCCCATAGACGGCAGCCCACCAGGCTCCCCCATCCCTGGGATTCTCCAGGCAAGAACACTGGAGTGGGTTGCCATTTCCTTCTCTAATGTATGAAAGTGAAAAGTGAAAGTGAAGTCACTCAGTCGTGTCCAACTCTTGGCGAGCCCATAGACTGCAGCCTACCAGGCTCCTCTGTCCATGGGATTTTCCAGGAAAGAGTACTGGAGCGGGGTGCCATTGCCTTCCCCGAAGTCCATGGCTATTCCTATAATAATAAATTTTAAATTTAGACTGAAGTTAACAAAAGGGTTTCTTGGTGGCTCAGCAGTAAAGAATCTGCCTACAGTGCAGGAGGCACAGGAGATGCCGGTTTGCTTCCTAGGTTAGCAATATCCCCTGGAGAAGGAAATGGCAACCCACTCCAGTATCCTTGACAGGAAAAGCCTATGAACAGAGCAAAAGTCCACAGCGTTGCAAAAAGTCAAACAGGACTATAGTGACTGAGAGTGGCAGTTAATAACATTTACCTTTTTGGTTATGTTGATTTAATATAAGCAATTTTTGTGTTACTTTGTGTTACTTAATTGAGAGTAAATTTGAAATTCAGATTTAAATTCAGAAATATCGATGCATTAGTTATCTTGATAAAGTGTACTTCTAGTATTTTATGAATGAGTTGTTATAAAATGTTACTTATTACATTTAACTTATGCAAGCTTCTGCTGCTGCTGTTTATAATAGGGCCAAATAATACATGCTTGATAGTTCATATGCAAATAACTAATGCAAATTTTGGATGACATATAAGGACAAATAAAAATTAAACAATTACAAGAAAGAAAAGAAAATGATGAAGCCTATTTTATCCAACCATGTGAACAATAGCTATATCTGTAGTTTTTGCCTGGTAACACAATATAAATGAGACTAATGTATTCTCTTCCTAAGAAATAACCAAGAGAATGGAAATAATACTGATTGTGTAAATATAGTATTTTAAATGATTAATGATTTAACTCAAATTATGGAAAAACACAGATTCTTCTGGGGTTAATTAAACATGAGTCTATTTCTTGCAGAGAAAATGTTAAGCAAAAAATAATTTTAAATTTTCAAGTAAATAGTAAATTTACTATTCAACTAATGATCGGTGATCTACATCTCCCAGGTATTCAAGTTGTTGTTGTCAAGTTGCTAAGTCACGTCCAACTCTTTTTGACCCCATGGACTACAGCATGCCAGGCTTCCTTATCCCATCTCCTGGAGTTTGCTCAAACTCATGTCCATTGAGTCAGTGTTGTCATTAAACCCTCTCATCCTCCATCCTACTAGTAACTCTCAGACAAACATTGGGGCAGGATTAACATGAGTTATTAAATTTTTTTCTATCTCTCCTACTGGATTGCACTGCATATTGGTGAATACTAATAAGTTGTTAACTGAAAAGTTCATTTTACATAAATGGAAATGATTTCCAGTCAATGCTTTCCAAGGCTTTCAACTTCATTCACTTATATCACACACAATTATAGTATAAAAGCTTAGTCTTTGTATAAACCTGCAGCTATCGCTGTTTCACTCTTACTTCAGTTGTCAATTGTTTCAGAATAAGCTACTCCAAAATCCAGTGGCTTAGAGCAGCCCTGCATTATCATGTATTACAATTCTGTGAGTCTAGTAGTGACATCTCATCTCTCCTCTACATGATGTCTCCTTGGCGGCAACATTCAATATGACTTTTCTCATGTGCCTAGGGTCTTAGATAGTGTAGGTGGAAGGCCTTGGGGAAAGATGGAATGTTTTGATTTAGGCATAGGCCTGGAAACTTTCTCACTCACCTCTTGGCTCTTCTTTTGGTAGTTTTTCCTAGTGGCTCACCTTGGATGACAACTGGATTCCACAAAACAGGAAATGAAGCTTGCTGTATTTTCAAATGCCTGAGCTCAGAAATCCAAATTACCACTTGTAACACATTCTTTTGGTCAAAATTGGCCGTAAGAATAATTGATAATCAACATGAGAAAAATCCAAGCTTTAGCTCTTGAAACTATATATAGAGCATGTACACAGTATGGGGATATGTTGCTGGGCAAATTTTTGGGGGACTAACTTGAAAAACCCAAAACAAAAATTTTGTCTACTATTTTATTGATATTGTGAAAATTTGAAAGTTACTTGGCTTAATTTAATTGAAAATTATTTAATAGTATCTTATTTGTGTTGTGTAGCTATGTTAGCTTTTGAGAGTTTGGCATAGAATGCAAATTTTTTGGATAAAATATATAAAAATAAATCATGTGTTATAATTACAGTTGTCTCTCAATATTACTTTGAAGGTTTTTAAAATTAACTTTCAAATAAAATAATAAAGCTTACAAGTTATGAATGTTAATATTTTAATTTGGAAAACATCTACAAAATAAAAAGCAAAATTAAACAATTAAGAATATCTCAGTTGCTTCAGTTGGTCAGAAGCATTTAAATTCCCCCATTCTTCATGTCTACTTATTCATTTTGCCTTATATTTTTATAAAGCGGTTTAAAAATATTGTTCTTTATGGTCTTATAAGCATATAAAAACACATTCACATAGCTGTCTTTGCCCATCAAACATTTTCTTTCATAATGAAATCATTTTACTAGGCTCTAATTAAATCAATGAACCATAAATATTAGGGCAACTGACCAACTGAAGAATTCTTGCTGTGTTCAGTAGAAATAGTTCACTCTATTTTACTGGTTCATAAACCATGAAAACATCAATTTTATTCAATATTTTTCTTGGCACACTGACTGAATAAGTTTCCAAGGAATGAGACATATGGTTGAGTTAATCTGCTCTATGACTATTCTTTCTCACACGAACATAATTTCATAAAATTGCCAAGTTTTTATTTCTAGACAAATACAAATATATGCCTATTATATATCAAAGCTCTTAAATCATCATTTCTCTCAAAATAAAATCAATGGCAAAGGGAATATTAGCAAATCTCTTCTGTCTTTTGCAATTATAAGTAAGTTTAGATGAATTTTTAAATAATGGTTCATAGGAGATTTAATTGTGAGTAAATTTTTGCCCCTTAGATTAGAGAGTGTAACACATACAAACCCTCAGTTCATACCTTTGAGAAAGTTAGTTCCTTCATTATATTTCCTAACCTGTCTTCCTTTAAATTCCAACACCCTTAGGTCAGGGGTCTGTGCCTTTTTTTTGCATAATCTTTGATGATAATATTGATTGAAGTATGATAAAGTATGGAAGGACAGCCAGACAGTGTAAAGGTGATCAGTAGGGCAGTCATTGGAATATCAATAGCTGATTATGGTTGGAATTCAGAAGGAGGGATCATACATTTATCTGCAGGGAAAAACAATTGTTCATTATTCTCAAATTAAAATTACACATTCCTTAAGTGAAGATAGGTAGCAAATTATACTGTTTCCCTGATGGCTCAGTGGTAAAGAATCTGCCTGTCAATGCAAGAGACATGAGTTTGATCCCTGGGTCAGGAAGATCCCCTGGAGAAGGAAATGCTCCATATCCTGGCCTAGACATAGAAATCCCATGGACAGAGGAGCCTGGCAGGCTACAGTCCATCAGGTCACATAAAAGTTGGACATGACTTAATGACTAAACAATAAAAACAACAAATCCATCATGCATTTTAGATTTCTCACTTTACTTTGTATAAATATGTTTCCTGGTGAAGTTGCTTAGATTTTTAAGTTGCCTTGCTCTTGGTGCAATATTTTTGCTAAAATTTCTCTTTAAATATCATCAGGATGAAGCTATATCCTTTATCCAATCTCTAAGCAAAATGCATGAAACATATTTTCAAAATATTTTCTGACCCTAGCAACTATGCTAACTGCTATGGAATTCATTGTGAACTTTCATCATCCATGCTATTCCAGGCATTAAGATTTTGCACATCATCCCTGCTGCTCACAATATTCAATGGTACTCTTTTCCTTCAAGATGTTATCTTCTCTTTACTGGGATATTGTAATGGAGGCCAAGCTGATCTTCCTGTTTCCAATCCCAGAAATGTTAACTTTGCCATAATAAATGATTTATATATTTTAGTTAATACATTTTTAAAGTAACCTTCTCTATTCCCAATAGTATTGCTAAAACTGAAGATAATCCCTGGATACAATTAAGGTGCTCAGCCTGGTGCTCTGTGACAACCTACAGGGGTGAAATTGCTGGGGGGAGTGGGATGGAGATTGAGAGGAAAGGGACATATATACTCATAATTGATTCACATTGTAGAGAATAAAGTAACAAAAAGATGTAAAACAATTTTTCCCCAATTAAAAATATATATTTTTAAAGAAGAAAACCAGTAAATATAAAACCATGATTTAAAGTTTTTATAAGTATGCCTCAGACAGCAAGAAGAAGAGAATATGTAAGTACATTTTCTCAAAGCACATAATACTTAGGTTGAATGTAGGGGGGGAAAGGATGAATCAAAAGAACAGATTTTGAGTAGGAGCAGTGCAAATTATGAAAGGTTTTGTCTGTTCTGTTGTTGCTGCTGCTGCTGCTGCTGCTGCTAAGTCACTTAAGTCCTGTCTGACTCTGTACAACCCAATAGACGGCAGCCCACCAGGCTCCCCTGTCCCTGGGATTCTCCAAGAAAGAACACTGGAGTGGGTTGCCATTTCCTTCTCCAATGCATGAAAGTGAAATGGGAAAGTGAAGTCGCTCAGCCATGTCTGACTCTTTGCGACCCCATGAATCGCAGCACGGCAGGTCTCCCTGTCCAACACCAACTCCCAGAGTTTGCTCAGACTCACATCCATCGAGTCCGTGATGCCATCCAGCCATCTCATCCTCGGTCGTCCCCTTTTCCTCCTGCCCCCAANAAGAATACAGTATTGTAAAGCAAAACAAACTAAAAAAATAAAAATTAATTTAAAAAATTAATTAGAAAATTTCAAAAAAAAAAAGACATAGGAAGACTAGTTAAGAGATTACCAAAATACACCTAAAAAAATAATCAAAAGTATGAATTAGAAAATTTTCAAGAATTATAAGAATGGGGAGATACCTTTTGGAATATTTAGGAGTTAACAATAGAATATGACACATGATTTAAAAACAGGGATAAGTCAAAGATAAAATATTGAGTTGGAACAATAAGAATTAGCAATTTTGTGGAAAATATTGCAAGCAAGAATATAAGAGCAACATTTGCTGAGGTTGGAGAGCAAGGCAAAAACTTCAGGTTTAGATATTTATGTTTGATATTGAAATCATCAACATGCAGAAGACAGCTGAAACAATATGAATAAATATATTTTTCTAAAGGAAGACTTTATATTCAAAGATGACTTAAAATTTCAGGGAAAACCACTGAAATGTAATGACCAAAACGTGAGATGGAGAACAAAATATGGAGGATTACTGCACATGAGATCAAGTCCATTTCAGGATGAAATCTGTCCTCAACATGTCCAATATGGATGTTGGAATCCAGTGGTCATGTATGGATGTGAGAGTCACACTGTGAAGAAAGATGAGCACTGAAGAATTGATGCTTTTGAACTGTGGTGTTGCACAAGACTCTTGAGAGTCCTCTGGACTGCAAGGAGATCCAATCAGTCCATCCTAAAGGAGATCAGTCCTGGGTGTTCATTGGAAGGACTGATTCTAAAGCTGAAACTCCAATACTTTGGCCACCTCATGTGAAGAACTGACTCATTGGAAAAGACTCTGATGCTCAGAGGGATTGGGGGCAGGAGGAGAAGGGGACGACTTAGGATGAGATGGCTGGATGGCATCACCAACTCGATGGACATGAGTTTGAGTGAACTCCGGGAGTTCATGATGGACAGGGAGGCCTGGCGTGCTGTGATTCATGGGGTCAAAAAGAGTCAGACATGACAGAGCGACTGAACTGAACTGAAGTAGAGCAATAATGATACTAAATATTTTCATTGAAGTATATTTGATTCACAACATACTGTTAATTTCAGGTGTATATAGCACAGAGATTCAGTTTATATATACATACATAAATATGTGTATGTATATATGATTCCTTATTAACTAAATATGAATATCATTTGCTATTAAAATAAGTGAAATTATATAATGCAAATGCCATCTGAAGCTAAAAAATATTTTTTATCTATATGAAGAAATAATATAAATATTTAAGATAACATTATGTTCAAACAGGTTTATGTAAAATGGAATACTCAGTTGTCAATACTTGTATTAGGAAAGAAAATCCCTTGGAAATTTTATACAACATACTTCTATAATATAAAAACTTAAACATAAGTTTTATAAAGAAAAATTTTGAAAGGTCTATGACATTACTTGCATTTCTTCCAAAAGATGGTTACTTTATTCAATGGTATTATATTTCTTTTATCTTGTCTTTCACATATTCCACTAATATTTACTGGCCATGTACTTTGAAATAGTCTATGTGCCATTGCATTGGGATATATTCACAAACATGAGAAAATCTGCCTCACAGAGGTGGAAACTAAGAGGTAAATGGTGAACCCTTGTTGAGCTTAAAGAAGGGAGATTGCACTTAGCCAATTCATTTAGATTTAGTATCCATTTCAATGATGATAGCTCATTATCAGAAGAATGAATTAAGAAGGACAAAGTAAAATAATAAACTGCTTCCTTTTGCTAATTAACATATTTAACATATATTAGGGAGAGTATTTGAAAACTACTTACTAAGAGTGAAATCCATGGCCCAAACCAACCTGTAGCAATGCTTTCAGTCTTTAATATGCATAGGCTGAAATGAAGATTTTTTTCTGATGGATCTATAGTGAGAACCAAAATCATGAATTTCTAACTAATTCTCAGGTTATCTTGAGGCTGCTGGATCAGTCTTTAACTGACTGACAAACTTAAGCACTTCTAAAAGTGCTGAGTCACCATCCATATGTTATCCTAAAAGAGTTACTATTCCTTAAGACATACTTGCTCTTGCCAGGTACTTAAAAAATCTTTTTCTGAATGTCTCTGTCCAGTAACTGTGTGAGGTTTTTGTGTGTGGCTTTTAAAGTGCTCATTTACCCAGATCTCTTATAAAACTAGGATGAATGTTCCTTGTAAACTTTCCTCACCAGAAAACTGGTATATCACTCCCTGACGTGGTTACTGTGTGAGCAGGTGCGTGCAATCACTGCATTGGAATAAAAAGTCAGATCAAGAAAGTGAAATCCAAATTCTTTATCTTTTACATTTTGTTACTGAAACACCTGACACAGTTTTAAAGAGGACAAAAGAAATATCAAGCACACTAATATTTTCCTTAAGAATTATTTTTCTGTAAGAACCATATGCCTATTGAAAAGATAAAGTGTAGCTAAAATCTTTACAAGCAAAGCACACTGAAATAGAGCATTAGAGTGTTGATGAAATATCCCTTATCAGAACAGACTCAGAGTTCTGTAAATAGGCTATATTGTTAAAGGTAAAGCAAGTATTTTTACCTTAGGCAGCCAGAATGCCTGACTGCTTGAAATACATTGTGTGTGTGTGTGTGTGTGTTGTGTGTATAGGGAAGTGAAAGTGTTAGTCGCTCAGTACTGTCAGACTCTTTGTGACCTCAGGGACTGCAGCACACCATGCTTCCCTGTCCTTCACTATCTCCTTGAGTTTGCTCAAGCTCATGTCCTTTGAGTCAGTGATGCCATCTTAACCATCTCATCTTAAGTCGCCCTTTTCTCCTCCTGCCCTCAATCTTCCCCAGAATCAGGGTCTCTTCTAAGGAGTCGACTCTTCAAATTGTTAAAAATCCATCCACTACTAAGATCTTTGTCAGTTTTAACTGAGATGGCACAGGCTATCCTCCCAACAAAATACGAAACTATATATTTAGTTCTTTAAGGAACCTCCATACTGTTCTCCATAATGGTTGTATCAATTTACAATCCTGCCAACAATGTAGGTATGCTGTGCTCTGCTTACTCACTGAGCCATGTCTTACTCTTTGAGACCCCGTGGACTGTAGCCTTCCAGGCTCCTTTGTCCATGGGGATTCTCCAGGCATGAATACTGGAGTGGATTGCCATGCCCTCCTCCAGGGGATCTCCCCAATTCAGGGATCAAATCCAGGTCTCCTGCATTGCAGATGGATACTTTACCATCCGAGTCACTCAGTTCAGTTCAGTTCAGTTGCTCAGTTGTGTCTGACTCTTTGCGACCCCATGAATTGCAGCACGCCAGGCCTCCCTGTCCATCACCAACTCCCAGAGTTCACTCAGACTCATGTTCATCGAGTCAGTGATGCCACCCAGCCATCTCATCCTTGGTCGTCCCCTTCTCCTCCTGCCCCCAATCCCTCCCAGCATCAGAGTCTTTTCCAATCAGTCAACTCTTCGCATGAGGTGCCCAAAGTACTGGAGCTTCAGTTTTAGCATCATTCCTTCCAAAGAAATTCCAGGGTTGATCTCCTTCAGAATGGACTGGTTGGATCTCCTTGCAGTCCAAGGGACTCTCAAGAGTCTTCTCCAACACCACAGTTCAAAAGCATCAATTCTTTGGCGCTTAGCCTTCTTCACAGTCCAACTTTCACATCCATACATGACCACAGGAAAAACCGTAGCCTTGACTAGACAGACCTTAGTCGGCAAAGTAATGTCTCTGCTTTTGAATATGCTATCTAGGTTGATCATAACTTTTCTTCCAAAGAGTAAACGTCTTTTAATTTCATGGCTACGGTCACCATCTGCAGTGATTTTGGAGCCCCAAAAAATAAAGTCTGACACTGTTTCCACTGTTTCCCCATCTATTTCCCATGAAGTGACGGGACCAGATGCCATGATCTTCGTTTTCTGAATGTTGAGCTTATCTCCAACACCACAGTTCAAAAGCATCAATTCTTTGGCGCTTAGCCTTCTTCACAGTCCAACTTTCACATCCATACATGACCACAGGAAAAACCGTAGCCTTGACTAGACAGACCTTAGTCGGCAAAGTAATGTCTCTGCTTTTGAATATGCTATCTAGGTTGATCATAACTTTTCTTCCAAAGAGTAAACGTCTTTTAATTTCATGGCTGCAGTCACCATCTGCAGTGATTTTGGAGCCCCAAAAAATAAAGTCTGACACTGTTTCCACTGTTTCCCCATCTATTTCCCGTGAAGTGATGGGACCGGATGCCTGCTGCTGTTTCAGCTGATCCACTGCATTTCTGATCCAGAATGGAATTCTGGAAACTATGGAAATCTAAAACTGATTTACTTTGCCTTACAACTGAAACTAACACAGCATTGTAAAGCAACTAAACTGTCAAATTTTTTTTTTAATGGTATATAAACTTCCAAGTCTAACTTCATCTTCGGTTTTCTTTTCTGTATGGCCCTTATCATATAAAATTAAAATCACTAACTTAAAGAATTCTTTTATGTATATGGCATCATGTCATCTGCAAATAGTGACAGTTTTGCTTCTTTTCCAATTTGAATTTATTTCATTTTTGTCTGATTATAAAACCTTGTATTATGCCTAATCATACAGGAAATGTCTTCAGATTTTCACCAATGAGTTTGATGTTCACTGTGGGTTTGTCATATATGCCCTTTATTATATTCAGGTATGTTTCCTCTATGTCCACTTTCTGAAGAGCTTTTATTATAAATGGATATTGAATTTTATTGAAAGTTCTTTCTAGATCTATTGAAATGATCATATGTTTTAATTCTTCAATTGGTTAATGTGTGTATCACATTGATCAATTTGTAGTTATTTCTTGGGAGCCAGCGTGAGGAATCCCACCCGTGACAGGGTCACGTGGCAAACTCAGATGGCAGGGCAGTCTGAGTCATCGGNCAGCGTACATCATGAGAAACGCTGGACTGGAAGAAACAAAAGCTGGAATCAAGATTGCCAGGAGAAATATCAATAACCTCAGATATGCAGATGACACCACGCTTATGCTTAAATTGAGTCTAATGGTAAGAGAGCAAGATGGCAAAGAATCTGCCTGCAATACAGAAAACCTGATTTAATCCCTGGGTCAGGAAGGTCCCCTGGAGAAGGGAATGATAACCCACTGCAGTATTCCTGCCTGGAAAATTCTTTATGGACAGAGAAGCACCACGAGCCTGGCCCATGGTGTCACAAAGACTTGGACACGACTGAGCAAATCCGCTTTCAGTGATTTAGATTGCCATTGAGTATTTCAGGGACACTGTTAACATCTAATGTATCTAATATTGGGCTGGCTGAAAAGTTCACTCAGATTTTTCTGTAAGAGGGTACATAAAACTCACATGAACTTTTTGCTCAGCCCATACTTAGTTACACATAAAGATATTTCTCTCTCTCTAAATTAGGGGCTTCCCTGATGTCTTGGTGGTAAAGAATCTGCCTGCAATGCATGAGATGTGGGTTTGATTTCTGGTTTGGAAAGATTTCCTGGAGAAGGAAATGACATCCAACTCTAGGATTCTTGCCTGGGAAATCCCATGGACAGAGGAACCTGGTGGGCTACAGTTCATAAGAGTCAGACACGACTGAAGCAACTTAGCACATGCCACAAGGTGAGCATTAGACACATAAGTTAAAATAATTTAAATAAGTTAAACATAGCTATATCACCACATTATTATAGAAATGATAAATAGTGTGTTGTGTAAGCATGGTACAAACAATGGAAGATGTTAAGTCATAGTCTAAGGCTCATCTCCTAAATTTACTTTAGTATTCAACAGAGTATTCTATTTATCCTGAAATTGAATGAAAATTCCAGAAGGCTCAAGATATTTCTGATCGTTGGTAAGAAAGACAATCTCTCAGTTGCTTTCAACTTTGAAACAAAACTAAGTTCAGAAATTAGAATGCTCATCCAATTAAAATTTTCAGAGCTTAATTCCTCATTATAAAGTGAGACCTCCCTCACCCTGCCCTTGACCAGCAAGGACCTGGCAGCAGATGACTGTCTAGCCCTTGTTCAGTCTTTCCTCAACTTTTTTCTCTCCCATAGCTATGCTGTCAGAACTCACGGTATTTATAGTAAATTCCGTTTTGAACTCTGCATTAACAAGATGCAACTGTTTGCCTGAAGGTATTTTCATGGCTTCTTCACTTCCTTCCAGTTAGGCCCTTTCATGTATGACTCCTATTCATGAGCGGTCCCTTGCCCTCACATGGTGCTTCCTACCCTCCTTTAACTTCAAAATTTCAGACATTGTAACTCATTGTAAACTCCTCTTTTATAGTTGTAAACTCCAGTTGATAAACCCATTGTAAATGCTTATTGATCTAGTTTCATCTAGAGGATTTTTTTAGAAAAGGCCCAGTTTAAATTACCCAGTCTAACATCACTGCCTTGGGTCTACTATGGTCCCTGGATATTGTGCCTCCTTTAAAGGGTATGGAGAAATTTAAATTTATTTACAGAGGCAGTACTGATTCTCTCTCAGACTGTCTCTGTCCCGCAAGCCATCTTTTTCACTTGCTCCATCTGACAGATAATCAGCTTCTAACTTGCATATGCTCTCAGCATTTTAATAGGAACTCCCAATTTAGCAGCATGTCACTCAGCTCAATTCTGTTTCCCACAGAAAGAAAAAGTGAACACAGGAAAGTTGAATGTCATTTGCATATAAGTTTAAGCCAGAATAGCTGAGTTTTGTCCATGTTCCATACCTCTAGATAAAACTGAAAGAAATATATATAATGGATTTATGGATGAATGTTGTATTTTCCTTACATTATCTATATTATTCAAGCTATGTATAATGATTAGGTACTGTGCTTAACTCAGAAACCAAAACAACATGATATTTACTTCTTCAAGGACAAGCAATTTTAAAGTGAAGGAGATTTCTGATTATAGCTTTCTTCAGTTTGGGGCTGGGTTCTCACCTCAATCTTATAAACACTATCCTCCCATGACTGAGAAGTGCGATTGGGTCATAGGAGACAGGCTTCTGACCCTCAGTTCCTTTTAAAGATTATTCATCCAAATACTAACTCAGAGGGGCACATGCTGGTTTCATACTCTATGCTTTTGTCATAACACTAAAGTGAGAGTGCTCCCAGGCTTCAGAGGGAAGTCTTCTTCTAACTCTTATTTTCATTTTCTGAACATGAAAAATACATTTGTTAAGGCTGATATTTTAAAATGCCATCAAACCGGCAGAGTATAAAGGATCTTCTTCCACAGTATACAAAAAATATACAAAGAGATGAGTTTGTCTCTGTGAATTATCTCACAAAGCAGAGGGTCCCTTCAAGGCAGTGTTTGTCTGTTTAAAAAAGTCACTTGTGGTAACAATAAAATGCTAGAATTATTTTAATTTCTGATACATATATTTATCATGTGACAAACATACATCCCTAAAAATCTACTTAATAAGGAAAATAAAAGTCGGCATTAAATTAGCCTCATAAGTACATATCCAAGACCTAAAAACATCTTGAAATTTCTGATGAAAATATTTTTAGTTTCATGTAAAACAAAAATAAAAACCTCTTAGAGAGTGGAAATTTAGTATAAGTTAGTAGCTACTTCACTGAATGATCAGTATGAGAATAGCTTATAAGCATACCACTTGAAGTAATTTTACAAATGGAAATATAAAAGACTATTTCTCTAATTTCTTGTTCTATTTTTTTCTCAGCAAATCTGTTTTCATTGAACATCAAATTTCAACATTAGTCAAAACCAGTTATCCTTAGATGATTTAAAATAAAATTTCAATCATTATTCCCACAGTTGTAACCTCGCATAACACTGTACCCGCTACTTGTATTGTTGTTCTGTCACTAAGTTGTGTCCAGCTTTTTGTGACCCCATGGATTGCAGAATGCCAGGCTTCCTTTTCCTTCACTATCTCCTGGAGTTTGCTCAAACTCATGCCCATTGAATCAATGATGCCATCCAACCACCTCATCCTTTACTGCACCCTTTCTCCTTGTTTCCTTCCATCTTTCCCAGCATCAGTGGCTTTTCCAATGAATTGGCTCTTCGCATCAGGCGGCCAGAGTATTGGAGATTCAGCTTCAGTGTCAGTCCTTCCAATAAGTATTCAGCATTTATTTCCTTTAGGATTGACTGATTTGATTATCTAGCTGTCCAAGGGACTCTCAAGATTCTTTTTTAGTACCACAATTCAAAAGCATCAGTTCTTCAGTGCTCAGACTTTATGATCCAACTCTCACATATATACATGACTACTGGAAAAACCATAGCTCTGACTACACCTTTTCGGCAAAGGAATGTCACTGCTTTTCAATAAACTGTCTAGGTTTGTCCTAGTTTTTCTTCCAAGAAACCAGCATCTTTTAATTTCATTGCTGCAGTTACCAACTGCCATGATTTCCTAAATTCTGCTACCCAGGAGCTAATATTCCAGTGCAAGAGATAACACAGATACACAGTTAGCAAGGACAATTATATGCGTATTTGTAAAGATTTCTATGTGTATGCAAATACATGTAACATAATTTAGATGTTGTTTATGACTATATCACACAGATATAGCCGTGGTGCTTTGTCACTAATAATTTTTTTGCAAAGTGCAATTCTATTGTGTATGCACTAAGAATAATACAGGTAAACAGAAATAAAAACTGAATAAGTTGATGCAATGCATGTTGTGTAAGTTTCTTGGGTTGTGCTTTTTGAACTCTAGTATTTCAGCAACAGCAATTTGCAATTAGAAAAAAATATTATTTTTGTAAAATTTGATTTTATTCCTACATTTCAACTTATGAAAACACAGGAATTTTGATAATTGTATAATAAGTGTGAGAGTGGTAAGAAAGTACAAAATAAAAACAATCCTTTTTTATTGCATTAAAGTTAATTACCAATTCAGAACTGAAAGGAAAATGGTTTACATGCAGATGGTTTACATCTGTATCATAATTAAGCTTCCTAAGTCTTATCTGACACTGTAATAACAGTGCCTGAGCCAGGGTAGCTTTTTTTCAATAAATATTTGTTGAATGAAGAATCCAAAGACTGCTAAATGAAGGAGATTGAATTCACATCTCTTTGTTAAATATCTCAGAGCAGGCTGATACTTTGTGATTTTAGCTTTATGTACCTTGGGTTCTCTGTCAGCTTCTGATGATGGATGGAACATAAAAAATACTAACTTTTACAATAACATGTACTGGAACTCTAGGTGCACTCTATTTTTGGTGTAAAACCATATTTTGTGCTTTTCCATGTGTAGTCATCAAAACAAATGAGTTGGATGAACCTTTTAATAATTTACTCATCAAAAAATATTTACTATCTATCAAATATCAGCCATATTACAAAACTATTAAGCGTATGAAGAAGGGCTTCTAAGGATTTGATTGAGTTCGATGGCCAGGATGTCTGCCTGATGTAGGGAGACTGAACTGGAAACTGAAGAATGAGAGGCAACATTTAATTTTGGTAGGTATGTGAATGAGTATACATACATTGGAGAAGTTACAAAAGTTTGTACAGCGAGGGTGCAAGTGTGTGTGTTCAGTCACATTGGATTCTTGTGATCTCATGGACTGTAGCCTGCCAGGCTTCTCTGACCTTGGGATTCCCCAAGCAAGAATACTAGAGTGGGTTGCCATTTCGAGGGCAAAAAGCACTGTTAACACAATACATCCAGGGAACTGAGAGGAGCCAGTTTCTTTGGAAGGAAGGATATGGCTTCCGGCAAGTATAAAGTCAAGGAAGCTCATAGTAACCAGATATGAAAGGCTTTTTGGCTTGTAGTAAAAATTATTAATTTAAAGAAGAGAAAACCATTACATACCACAACACTTTCCTCAAGGAATGCAATATTATATATATTCTCTGTTAAAGCTCCCTCTGTCTCATGCGAATGTTGCAAAATACTTCCTTTTTCTTTTTTTCTAAGGGTGATTATTGGACAGGTGCCTTATATAAAACTATGTATAAAAGTCCTTAATTTCTATATGTTAAGCAACTGTGATGTCATACCATGCCATGCTATTAGACTTCTTGTTTTTCATGCACACAGAATTTTCTTTAAAAATACTTTGCCTTTTAATAAAAAAAAAGTAGTGTGATAAAAAATACAATAGGAGAAAAAAGGGACACTGATGTAAAAAGAAGAATTCTTTCAGTGAGTAACTGAAAATGTACATAAGTTGCCTGTTAGATGAGAATTTAATGGGATCAATAAATATTGACAAATTCTGTTTCTTCTAAAGAATAGAGTGTGATGATTTGAGGCCCAACTTGTGATTCTGAATTCTTGATTCTAGGTGACTTTCTTATGTCAGCTTTTCAGTATAGTTTCCTTCTCCTGAGTTTTATTCTCAAAACCTGGAGAAGAGTGTGTTAGAAAGGATTTCCCATTGGCCCTTGAGGAAAATTGATTCTTACTTGAATCCGTTTGTTACAGAAGAATTGCTAAGCATTTTATGAGTGTCAGCGGTATCAGAAGTTGCTATTGACTCAAAACTCTTATATCTGAGCTTAGATTTGAGGTGGAGCATTTCTTTATTTTCTATCATAATTTGTTCCCTTTCAAAGTCAGAGCCACTTGAAAAATCATATCTTTATAGCAGGTTTAAGTGCATTCTTTTCTAACACTCTCAAGAAGGCATTCTTAATTCAGTGGACAGAATCATCTAGGAAAACTGAACAACTGATCCTCCAATTACCTAATGTCATGTGACAAAGGAGGAAGTACATTTCAGTTAGATTCCTAAGACAGGTTGAAAATATTGCTGAAGAAATAAAAACACTGAACTTAAATTCCAGTATCAGGCTACACAGCCTCATACTTATTAGCTGTCATCATTCAGGTGATTATTCCTATCATGAACTAAGCATACTCAAAATCTCCTTCCTTTATTTATTTGCTGTATCTCTACCATTATAAACAAATTTCAGGGATCTTTCTTTTTCCAGTGGCAAATCTACAAATCTATGCATGCTATCTAAACAGTTGTTCAACTTTTGTGTGTGTGGTATGTAGAGAACCAGATAATATTTTAGAATTTGCAAGCTGCATGGTCTCTTGGAGATTATTCAAGCTTGCTGTTGTAGTGCAAGCAACCCAAGATAATTGATAAATGACTAGGCATGGCCATTTTCCAATTAAGCTTCATTTGCAACAATAGGCAGAAAACCAGACTTTGCCTGCAGGTTTTATTTATACTCCAAGGCATTATAACCTTGCAAAATTTGATTTCAGAATTTGTTTCCTCTACCTCAGAAATGCATCAGTGTTATATTCGGGGCATTTGTTCATTTCACAGTTTAAAATTATGCTTTGATGTTTTTACCCCACATTAAAAAAAAAAAGTCTCTTTTGGAGCAGAATGTAGCCTCTATCAGGAGCTATTTGGAAAATACTAGAGTTAGGATTTCTGCAAGCATTTATCAACTTCTTCCATGGTTCATGTTTAGCTGGGGTGCTCCTATGTCTCCAATGTTCCAAAAGTCAGATGTACCCACATGAGACTTGATGAGAGAAGTGAGTTTAAGAGAAAACAGTGGCAACTAAGCAAACCATATTACAGATAACTTAGCATGGCAACCGCTTTTCTTAAGAGTAGTTATGACAGAGGTTTTGAAATCTATTTGGAGGCCAAATCAGTTCTTACTACAAATAGAGTCAGAACTGTGCCTCACAGGAACAATCCTTTGAGATACTTCCTCTGAAACAGGTGGAGACAAGTATAAATGAATATTTAAAAATCTCTCAATTTCTTGATAATTAGAGATTTCAATATTTGTCTGAATCTAAGCAAACTATGACTATTGGAAGCACCAATAACATTCTTTGGAGTTTTCCTCTGGGTTGTCAGTGTAGCTAAAGTGAAAGTGAAGTCGCTCAGTTGTGTCCAACTCTTTGTGACCCCATGGACTGTAGACTACCAGGCTCCTCAGTCCGTGGGATTTTCTAGACAAGAATATTGGAGTGGGTTGCCATTTCCTTCTCCAAGGGATCTTCCCCACCCAGGGATCAAACTCAGGTCTCCTGCATTGTAGGTCAATGCTTTACCATCTGAGTTACCATATGTTTAATGATAATATTGTGTAATTTTATTAGATTATTCTATGATTGTACATAGAAAAAATCTGAAATAATCCAGAAGTTTTAAAAATTAAAGGAGAGTCTATCAATGTTGCAGGATACAAAATCACTATACAAATATAAATACAATCTCTATTCTCTTGCAAAAAAAAAAAAAATAGCTCAAGACNAAAATGTCACTAGGACTGGTATGAAGCACTGATTTAGGACCCATGACAGCTAGTAGTCAAATGAGGGCATCTGTTTAAAGTATATTCTAACCACGTACTGTCGATACTTCTCAGGAAGCTGGTATATTTTTAGGCAACAGGATAAAGGTTTGGAAGTTAAAATCCTGTCAAATTCTTTCTCTAGATTATAACAACCACCAGTCAGCTCCAGAGCAGCCAATTTCAATAGATTTGTTCTGTGTCCTGTAAAACTTTCATTTTCTCCTTTACAGAAAGTGATTTCCATCGTTTTTTAATTTGATTATGAGTAACCTAGGTTAGTAATTTGACATTTTATCTATGGAACTGGGTTTAAGAAATAGTCATAACGAGCCAAAGATATCTCATTTTCTGCTACTTGAAGACTGCTATATTTTTGCATTTTTATTAAGTAGTAAGTTTTTGTTCTTATGCAATTTATGGTAAGTGTATTTTAAGGAAGTTTTATTTCCTATGAGTATAAATTTTACTAGTTTTAAGAGGCAAAAGTTATATTTACATATTACAATTGTATGGATTACAATTGTATGACAGCTTGTAAAATTGTTACCTGAAGAACAAATTCCTAAGAAAGCTTATTTGGACTTGACAATTGTGGAGTGTAGGTTCTGTGTTGATTTTAATTTGTGTTCAAATCTCACTCTCCCTGGCTTTTCTTAAGACTTATAAGGCAATTCTTTTCTTGTGTATCTGAGCTTGAAGAGTATTATAGAACAGGATAAGAAGAAGAGCAATAGCCTTAATTAATTACCTGAATTAGTCATGGAGCTAAGTGTCTACTTGTTGCAGTGAAACTGGGCATTGCATTTTAGAGTTTACTCTTCATTAGAACCTGGTCTCCCTGTGTGTGCTACATGCAATCCTGAGCATTGATCTTTTAGGTAACTTATGGAGCTGATGCTTCCCTTTCTTGTTATCTACAAAAATTAAAGCTAAAATGGTGTTCTCCAGTTTACAAGTATTTAGAACTTCATGGAATACTTTTGAGAAAGTTCACTCTCATATCTACGGCTTCCCAGGTGGGACTAGTGGTGGGTAAAGAACCCACCTGCCAATGAAGGAGACATAAGAGACTTGAGTTGGATCCCTGGTCAGGAAGGTCCCCTGGAGGAGGGCATGGCAACCCACTTCAGTAGCCTTGCCTGGAGAATCCTATGGACGGAGAAGCTGGCAGGCTACAGTCCACAGAGCTGCAAAGAGTCAGACATGATTGAAGCAACTTAGCATACACGCACCCTCATTCTTGGTTCTAATACATGGCACTAACTTCTTGTCTCTCTACATCATTTTTGAATTGACAATATCTATCTGTTTTCTGTATCTTTCTATAAAATGACCTGAATCCTTATATCCTTGTATTTTGGAAAAAGAAGGCATCAGCTTTACATTTGTATATATGCATGTGCGTGGTGTATGCATATGTATGTACATAAAATGAGCTCTTTAATCTTCAAGACTACCCTGTGAAGTCCAGTGCCCTTTTCTGACACACACGGCCACAATCAGTAATAATAGTTTTCCAGTATTATTATCCTGTACACATATACAAGTATATGACAAACAAAATTTACCCTTACTAGATATTACACACTCTAATATTAATTTCTGTTTCATTCTATATTAGTTTTTGTGTTTTTTTAAGAAGAGGTGGCAAGAATACAGAACTGTACAAAAAAAGATCTTCAAGACCAAGATAATCACAGTGGTGTGATCACTCACCTAGAGCCAGACATCCTGGAATGTGAAGTCAAGTGGGCCTT
>SJXQ01007617.1:56493-94540 GCA_006408695.1 Aepyceros melampus | reverse complement strand
GATGCAGGCGTCTGCTCTGCCTCTCCGCCGGGGGAATCACTGCCGGGCTCGCAACCTGCTGGTCTCAATCACCATTCATTTTTCCTCCCTGCCATGTGCCTTCAAGACTCGCCACAGATTCGGCAGTGATAGTGCTTCCCGGCGTTTGGAAACTTCTCTCCCTTTAAAACTCTTTTCCCGGGACAGGACTCCCTTCCCGGGACGGAGCTCCCTCCCCACCTCCTTTGTTACTCTTTTCGTCTTCTGTATTTTTCCTACCTGTTTTTGAAGACAATGTTCTGCTTTTCTGGATGTCTTATGTCCTCTGCTCACATTCAGAAGCTGCCCTGTAGAATTTACTCAGCGTTGAGATGTTCTTTTGATGAATTTGTGCAGGAGAAAGTGGTCTCTCCGTCCTATTCCTCCGCCATCTTCCCACACCCCATATCTGACTCTTTGTGACCCCATGAACCACAGGACGCCAGGCCTCCCTGTCCAACAATAACTCAAACTTATTGTAATAATAGAAAAAAATGACCAATAGCAAGGGAAAATTTGTTATATATAGTGCATTTCTATAAAATTTTAAATATTAAATTTTTAGCAAGCTTCAATATGTTTTCTTAATATTAAATTACATTTACTGTTTCTAGTGTTGTAATTAGCGTGAAGCTAGTGAGGCAATGATGACTGTAATGAAAAATCAGAACCAAAACCAAATAATCAAGATATATAGTATTTTATAGCTTAAAAATCCCTGTTAATAAAAATGTCTACAATTAACAAAATATAAAATTTTTCAATGATTTAATGATTTAAATTGCACTTCTGGAATATTTCTCACTTGTTTGACCCAAATCAGCTCTTAATTTCAACAATATTGTATACACAAAATTTGGCACTCAGTATTTAGCCCATAGTTTGACAATTTGTTTAATAATACATTAAAAGATCATCTTGATTATTGAGTTTTTCAACCACTGTGTAACAATTATATGGGGTACCTGAGTTGACTGCCTCACTAACTTCATGCAAATCTTGACTCTGATTAATCCATTTGACATTAAGAAATTAAATATATGTGATGCTAATAATGTGTAGCTTTTAGAATAATTTATATTTATTCTAAATCATTGTATTTTTTTATCTCATTCAGTTTATTGAATTGTACACTCTCTTCCAACTGCCATTGTTTTGATTTTAATAATGAACTTACACAATATTTTAGGTGGTCATATTGCAACAACAAATGCTATATTTTGATAAAATATATATTATCTGCTTCTTTGCAGAAAGTATTTACAACTCCATGTAGAGAAAAATGAAAATCACTTATGTATATATATTTCTTATTTTCTTTGCATAAATATTTAAATGTAAGATTCTTTGCTCTCCACCTGAAAATTGTATAAAATGTTTTGGTACATATTTTTATACTTTTTCACTAATTTTTTAAACTAAATTTTGTTTTATATAGTGTCTTTTTGTTACTCTCTTATCCCTCATTTTTTTTCTTGCATTGATTATTTTCTAATAAGTAGCTGAGTTGGATTTGGTACCCCCCTGCCAAGTGAGAATTGTGTTACTTATATTTCACATAAGACAGTTTGGAAGGTATGTTTGTTAAATTAACTTTTAAGATATGGATAAAAGACTTCCAAAACCCTTTTCTTTCTTTTTTTTTTTTTTGTAGTCATATTTAAGGTATGAAAATATATCTATAGATTTCACCAATATAGAAGAACAAATTTATTTCTCTTGTTTTCATTTCTCCATTTTGTACTTCTTTTTTTACCCCCTCAAAATGAGGTTTGCTTTCCTTTCTTAAAATGTTTAATGAGATGGTATAGAGTTTCAAAGGCAGCTTCCTATAAAACTGTCCATGTCTCTGCAAATGGCAAAATTTCATTCACTTTATGGTTGAGTAATTTTCCATTGTGCAAACATGCCACATCTTCTTTATCCAGTCCTCAGTTGATGGATACTTAGATTTCTTCCATGTGCTGGCTTTTGTGAAGAATGCTGCAATGAACATGGATTAAAACTATGTTGATCTTTAAACTTCCAATGGACCACATTTGTCCACTTATATCATGTTTCCTTGTTGTCAAACTAGAATGGTGTGACAGTGTGATTAGCAGCCCTCCAAGGGTATTAAATATATAATTCCCGTCACCTACAAATCTGTTCTTTTAGTAATTTTCCATTGTGCAAACATGCCACATCTTCTTTATCCAGTCCTCAGTTGATGGATACTTAGATTTCTTCCATGTGCTGGCTTTTGTGAAGAATGCTGCAATGAACATGGATTAAAACTATGTTGATCTTTAAACTTCCAATGGACCACATTTGTCCACTTATATCATGTTTCCTTGTTGTCAAACTAGAATGGTGTGACAGTGTGATTAGCAGCCCTCCAAGGGTATTAAATATATAATTCCCGTCACCTACAAATCTGTTCTTTTTTACAGCCAAGTTCAGTTCAGTTCAGTCACTCAGTCATGTCTGACTCTTTGCGACCTCATGAATTGCAGAACGCCAGACTTCCCTGTCCATCACCAACTCCTGGAGTTCACTCAAACTCATGTCCATCAAGTTGGTGATGCCATCCAGCCATCTCATCCTCGGTCATCCCCTTCTCCTCCTGCCCCCAGTCCCTCCCAGTATCAGAGTGTTTCCAATGAGCCAACTCTTCGCATGAGGTGGCCAAAGTACTGGAGCTTCAGTTTTAGCATCATTCCTTCCAAAGAAATCCCAGGGTTGATCTCCCTCAGAATGGACTGGTTGGATCTCCTTGCAGTCCAAGGGACTCTCAAAAGTCTTCTCCAACACCACAGTTCAAAAGCATCTATTCTTCAGCACTTAGCTTTCTTCACAGTCCAACTCTCACATCCATACATGAAACACCATAGCCTTGACTAGATGGACCATTGTTGGCAAAGTAATGTCTCTGCTTTTGAATGTGCTATCTAGGTTGCTCATAACTTTCCTTCCAAGGAGCAAGTGTCTTTTATTTATTTTTTTAAATTTATTTTAATTGGAGGTTAATTACTTTATAATATTGTATTGGTTTTGCCATACATCAACATGAATCCACCACAGGTATACATGTGTTCCCCATCCTGAACCCCATCCCCTCCTCCCTTCCCATACCATGAAACATGTATAATATCATATATGAAATGAATTGCCAGTCCAGGTTCGATGCATGATAGTGGATGCTTGAGGCTGGTGCACTGAGTTCAGTTCAGTCGCTCAGTCGTGTCTGACTCTTTGCGACCCCATGAATGCAATCACCATCTGCACTGATTTTGGAGCCCCAAAAAATAAAGTCTGACACTGTTTACACTCTTTCCTCATGGAAATATCCCATGAAGTGATGGGACCAGATGCCATGATCTTTGTTTTTGAATGTTGAGCTTTAAGCCAGCTTTTTCACTCTCCCCTTTCACTTCCATCTAGAGCTTTTTTTAGTTCCTCTTCACTTTGTGCCATAAGGGTGGTGTTATCTGCATATCTGAGGTTATTGATATTTCTCCCGGCAATCTTGATTCCAGCTCATGCTTCTTCCAGCCCAGGGTTTCTCATGATGTACTCTGGAACTACAAAAATGTAACTAAAGATTTTGAGATGAAGAAATTATCCTGTATTACCTATGTGAGTCCAGTGTAATCACATACATACATGCTAAGTTCTATAGTTATATCTGACTCTCTGTGACCCAGTGGACTGTAGCTGCCAGACTCCTCTGTCCATGGGATTCTGCAGGAAAGAATACTGGACTGGTTGCTATGCCCTCCTCTAGGGGATCTTCTTGACCCAAGCATCAGACCTATGTCTCTTAAATGTCCCGCATTACAGGTGGATTCTTTATCACTAGCACCACCTGGGAAACCCATGTAATCACAGGGCCCTTAAAAGAAGGAAGCAATAGAGTTAGACTCAAGCAGCATCAGAATCAGAAGGTAAGAGAGAGAAAAGATGCTACACTGTTGGCTTTCAATATGGAGGATGAAGTCACTAACAGGGGAGTGTGTTTCCCGCTAGAAGGGAGAAAAGGCAACTAAGTGGTTCTTTCTTAGAGATTTCCAAAAGCAGGCAGCATGGTGAAACATTTCAAAACGTCTGGCTTCTAGAACTGTAAGAGAATACACTTGTACTTTTTTTTCTTTTCTTTTTAAAAATTTAATTCCAGTTTTACACTATAAGGAGATCCATACTGAATTTTTAAATTTATTTTTCAATTTTTAAGATACTCATTTTACATAGTACAAGTCTCCTCATTTTGTTACTAATATTTTCTTTTTTAACCATTTATCATTTATTATTATTTTTTTTTTACTTTACAATATTGTTTTAGTTTTGCCATACATCAAAATGAATCCACTTGTACTATTTTAAGCCACTGAGTTTGTGGTAATTTCTTATAGCAGCCTCGGGAAAGGAATACAAACATTTGAAAATACTTGATTCTCTCTCCTTTCTATCATATGGTAGGACTTCCCTTCTCTTCTATCTCAGAAATTTTTCATGACTTGCTTTGATGCATCAGGGTGAACAGAAGTAACATGGTCACTTCTGGACTTAAACTCTAAAAAATGTTCTCTTTTTTCTAAATTCTCCTGACTGGCAAGGATCCAGAAATCCTATCATGTGGTTTCTGCAAGAAAGGAGGACTAAATAACTGACCTAACCCATGTGATCGAGTAGCACAGAGACAACCCTCTGTTACTTTAATAATAGACAAAAGTTAACATGAAACATGCGCTTATGATGATGTGATAGCTCAGTTGGTAAAGAATCTGCCTGCAATGCAGGCGATTGGGGTTCAATTCCCTGGATTGGAAAGATACCTGGGAGAACGGAAGGGCTACCCACCACAGGATTCTGGCCTGAAGAATTCGAAGGACTCTTTAGCCCTTGGGGTTGCAAAGAGTTGGACACAACTTCACTACTAAATTGTAATATTTGCTATTTTGTCTATTATCTAAATAAATACTGACTTTATGTCAAGCTGTCCATTTTAGAGTATGTTTTCCTTTATATTTCTTTTCTCTAATTAACATGAAATCCTATGATTCTATTTGTTATTTTGAATTATTTTAAGCATTAAGAGAAAATAAAATTAAGTTGCTCAGTCGTGTCCAACTCTTTTCAACCCCATGGACTGTAGTCTACCAGACTCCTCGTCCATGAGATTTTCCAGGCAACAAATACTGGATGGGGTTGCCATTTCCTTCTCCAGGAGATCTTCCCAACCCAGGGATTGAACCTGGTTCTCCTGCATTGTAGGTAGATGCTTTACTGTCTGAGCCACCAGGGAAGTCTTTTTAAGCATTAAGAGAAAATAGTAAATGAGAAATAGATCTAACAATGATAAACTCAGTGATTCTCATTCTTTAGAAATGACAAGATAAAAATATTTTACCATTGAATATTTGAAAAATATCAACATTTATGTATAAGCTAATGATTTAGTGAAAATTAGTATACACATACATATATGAATGGATGAAGTATTAAAGTTGTAAGGACTTAAAGTGAAAAACATGTGGTTGTGGGGCTTTGAATTAATTTAGGATAGAGTATTGGTTTGGTTTCTTCATAAAACTTCATATAATAGTTATATTTTTGCACAACTGTTATGTTAAAATTTACTACTCCTACATTTAGGAAGTTTCTATACAGATCATTAAATCCAAGTAATTTTCCAATGAAAAATCAGCTTTACAAATGAAGGTAGGACATAAATTAAACTAAGATAAATTATCATTGTTGCCAAGTTGATCAGGTCTCTTATAAAAATTGGAGATAATCATCAGCTCATTTGGTATTTTGTAGAATCTTTGAAATAAGAATACCTAACAATTCATATAGCTTATATGATGTTTGTATTCATATAGCTTATATGAGGGCCTCTGGTGGCTCAGATGGTAAAGAATCTGTCTGCAATGCAGGAGACCTGGGTTTGATCCCTGTCTCAGGGAGATCCCCTGGAGAAGGAAATGGCAACCCACTCCAGTATTCTTGCCTGGAGAATCCCATGGATAGAGAGCTTAGCAGGGATCACAAAAGAGTTGGACAGGACTTAGTGACTAAACAACCACAACACATATTTCTAAATCCAGAAGAGTAAGTCCAATTAGTCTGAACATCAGGAAAAAAATGTTCATTTATTCCCCTATAGTTGCTGTTCAGTTGCTCAGTCATGTCTGACTCTTTGCAACCCCATGGAATGCAGCATGTCATGCTTCCCTGTCCATCAGCTGCTGGAGTTTTCTCAAAATCAGGTCCACTGGGTCAGTGACGCCATCCAACCATCTCATCTTGAGACCCCCTTCTCCACCTGGCTTCAATCTTTCCCAACACCAGGGTCTTTTCTAGTGAGTCAACTCTTCATTTCAGGTGGCCAGTGTATTGAAATTTCAGCTTAGGCATCAGTCCTTCCAATGAATACTCAGGGTTGATTTCATTTAGGTTTGATTTCCTTACTGCCCAGCACCACAGGTCAAAAGCATCAATACTTCAGCCCTCAGCCTTCTTTATGGTCCAACATTCATATCCATACATGATGACCTGAAAAATTTTAGCTTTGACTATATAGACCTTCGTAGGCAAAATAATGTCTACACTTTCTAATACACTGTCTAGTTTTGTCCTAGTTTTTCTTCCAAGGAGCAAGAGTCTTTTAATTTTATGGCTGTAGTCACCATCTGCAGTGATTTTCATGCCAAAGAAAATAAAGCCTGCTATGTATTCTTCAGCATTGTGGGATAGAGTGGTGTGTATAACAGAAGAGATCACTGCTCACATGGACATAATATTGCTGTGGAAAATGGACAATAAAAAAAGGAGAACTTTAATGAACAAGTAAATATTATGATAAGTCCTATAAGAAATGAAGATTAATTGTGTGGAGGTTATTGTTAATCTTGAGAGAATCCTGATAAAATCAAGGGCCAATAATCACACACATGCGCGCGCGCGCACACACACACACACACACACACACACAATTACTGTGATTGAAAAGTAATCAATTAGAAGGAAAATTGTAGGAGGTGGTGTGAGAGATGGAAACCTGTGCCAAACCTCATTAGCCTTTTTAGATTAGGATCTGGTGCCTGAATTTTATTATAAATGCATTCAAAACACACTGGATAATTTTAATGTGGCTATTTTCTTTATATTTATTTTTGAATGCTATATGAAAAGTCCTGTTTGGTGTGGTGGGTGGGTCTTCAAAAATAGGAGCCAAGGAGGATACATTTCAATTGTTGGTCCTTGGCTTGCTGATAGATTATGAAAGCTTAAGCCATTTTCTTAAGGTGGTTGAATCAGAAGGAAAGAGGATACCTATTAAGACTATATTTGTAAGAAGAGGCAAATGGAGTTAATTTTATGTATCAATTTGACTGGGTCACAAGTTGCTCAGATATGTGGTTAAACATTATTTCTGAGCAGGTGTGTGAGTGTTTCTGGTGAGATTAGCATTTGGATCTGTAGAATGAGTAACGTGGATTCCTCTTTCCAATGTAGGTGGGCATCATCTAGTCTCTTGAGGGCTTAGATAGAATCAAATATGGAATATGGGAGGATTCACCCTCTCTTTGTGTGAGTGCATGAAATGGGATTTTTCCCATCTTCTTCCCACAGCAGTGCTGGTTCTCAGACCTTCAAAGAAGGCATGAAACTGGAATCCTCATCATTTGGCTTTTCAGGGCTCAGGCCTTCAAACTATGCCATCAGCTTGCCTGGATCTACAGCTTGCATAGGGCAAATCTGAGACTTCTCAGTCTCCATAATCGCATGAGCCAAAACTTAATAAAAAATCTCTTTGCATCTGTATTATAAATGTGTCATATTCATATATATGACATATTCATTTTCATATTTGAAAGCAAAGTGAAAATGTTAGTTTCTCATTAATGTCTGACTCTTTGGGATCTCATGGACTGTAGCCCCCTAAGCTCCTCTGTCCATGGAATTATCCAGGCAAGAAAACTGAAGTGGGTTGCCATTCTCATCTCCAGGGAATCTTCCCAATCCAGGGATCAAACCCAGGTCTCCTACATTGCAGGCAGACCCTTTACTGCCTGAGCCAGCAGGAGAGCAAATAAATATATATTTGACTCCGTTTCTATGAAGAACTCTGATAAATAAAATGTTATATATATATTAGATAGATAGTTAAAAGACAGAAAAATAAAGAATACATAGAGTTTATTGAAAAATAGCAGCATCTTACTATGAGAACCTGTGTTTTGTGATATTTATCAAACATTCATGTGGAGATGCTCTGTAAGGTACGAAAGTCTGGGTTCAGAGAAGAAGAGTCAAAGATATACATGTGTGTCATTGACAAGCAGAAGGTCAGTGAACATCGTGTCTGAATATGATTATAAAGGACTAAGGCAGCATTGTAAAGCAAAACAAACTAAAAAATAAAAATTAATTAAAAAAAAAAAAAAAGAAAAAACCCTGTTTCCAGCTCCTTAGCCTCCTTGAACATCAGAGGCCGAGAAAACAACATTTTCAAACCTTTTATGTATCAACAGAATAAAATATTTTGAAGACACACTAAAAAAAAAAAAACAAAAAAACTAAGGCATGAGCCCTCAGCACATAATACATAAAAATTGCAAAGAGAAGCGTCCAGTGAAGAGGATTTTGGATATTTGAACAGTGACGTGGAGGGAAAACTGAGACTGTGATGGTCTGGTATGCAAGTGAGGAAATTAAACCAAGAGAGTTTGGTCAGTGGTGATTAAGAGTGTTGTTGGGGTGAGCGACTTGAGAACAACAAGGATGCATCGAAATGTAGAAGTCATAGGTGGGGTTGACCCGCAATCTTCCTTGTATAGATAACATCACTGATTCAAACGACATGAGTTTGAGCAAACTCCAGGAACTGGCGAAGGACAGGGAAGTGCCGTGTTGCAGTCCACAGCGTCACAAACAGTCGGACATGACTTAGCGACTGAACAAAAAAGGATGAAATTCCAGTGGATTGTGGTTTAAAAGAATAGTATGAGAAGAAGAAAACTGAAGCAGTGATTATGGATATTCCTTTATAAAATAAAGAAATTCCTCCTTTCCTATGAAAATGAGAAAATATATAGAATATTGGGGTATAGAAGTTTTAATTGTTTATATCTCTATTTTTCTACTTGATAAACTATAACTTTTTAGCTGGTTGGATAAACCTAAGAGAAAGAATGAATTAGGGCTTTTGCTCTTAATAAGGAATATAAGGGATGACGTTCAAAACTGAGAATTTAGAGAATATCAAGAAATGTAGATAAATAGATAGCTCATTCATAATAACAAGAAAGAGATAGAGAGTAAGGTCCTGACTGACGGTGGTCGGTAGATCCAGCGGAAATTAAAGCTGCAGTTTCTGTATCACAGTGTGCTCCTCAGACCGTTAGCAATTTAGCAGCCATGGCCAGCTCCATTCTCAGGACCACTGGCTGCGAGAAGGTTATACCTACTTTGTTCACATAACCATCTTTATTCCAAATCCCTACTACTCTTCAATAAGTTCTGTGTCAAATCTTGGGTGCTAGCATTTTCTAGCAATTTTTTTTCTATTTTTTTATACCTATTTAATTCAGTAAAAGGTCAAGGGCTAAAGTTTAAGATAGACGTTTTAGTATCAATAACACTTTAAAATAAAAGTTTCAGCTTGTTTTTATCACTAATATTATGGTTGAAATTGATAGATTTTAAGGCAAAAGATGATATTTCATATGTGATGGACGAGAATGATGTTTTATTTCTTTTTTGTATCCTCCACAGGGCTTCCCCGATGGCACAGCAGGTAAGAATTCGCCTGCCAGTGTAGGAGATGCAAGAGACATGGGTTCATACCCTAGGTGAGAAAGATCCCCTGGAGGAGAAAATGGCAACCCATTCCAGTATTCTTTTCTAAAAAATCCCATGGACAGAGGAACCTGGTGGGTTATAGTCGAGAGGACTGCAAATAGTTGGATATGATTTAGCACACAAGCCACAGGGCAAAATATTTAAGTTTATGTTTCTGACTACTTTAACAGTGCTGAAAATGTGTTTATTTATTAAAATTGGACTAATTTATGTTTGTGCCTTCAATATCATTTCTTACCTTTTGCAACACAAAAGCACCATCTGTATCTTTAGAAATATACTATTACAGAGCATGCTCATCGATAGATCATTATCGTTTTGTGGAGCAAGAAGTCACTGATCACTCCAAACCCCTCACAGGTGAGATTATTTACCTCTTGAGGGTTTGGGGATTAGAGAACCAGCCTGCTGTATTATCTATCCCTGCGACTGAAAAGAGATAATTAACGAGACTTTACAGTAGATAAGCACTTTAACACAGAGATAATCTCTCAGATCTTGTTTCCTCTGTGAAAACCAAAGATGCTTCCTCTTAGAGACATTGTTCCAAAGAACTGTATTAAGTCACATTTTATGTGTTCTTTGTTCTAAATTAAACATTTGCAATGTGGCCTCCAAAGGAAGCAAAAGTCTCAGAACGGCTTATTGATAATAAACATAATTAATTCTGGTTAATAAATTCAGAATTGAAGCTATTTATGATTTCTCCCAAAGTGAAATCTGACATAATTCTATTGTTAGCAAGTCTTACATGAACACGCAAAATCATCAGAAGAATCTAATACAAATATTTTTTTTTTAAAGTGGAGAATTACATATGCCTCATTTTATATTTTCAAAAATGTTAAACTTTATTCACCACCAGTTTCCCAGTGGCAAATTAAACCACGTATCTTATTATATGATTACATTTCACACAGATGTTATTTTCCTAACGTCATATCAATAGTATCAATGTAAAGTAGTTAAATCATAAATTATTTTACAAACCAAAAATATAAATTTTATTTGAGAGACAAAGTTAAACTTTAGACAGGGTCTTTGAAATCTTCTGAAGTATATGGATTTAAGATACAAAAATATGACTTTTTCAGTGTTAGGAGGAGGACTTTAAATTAAACCACAAAATGATTTTTGCTTACAGGAAACACAAAAGTCATACTAATTTTATTTTTTACATTTTCTTTCACTTATTTTAAATTTTTCCCATTTTTATTCTATATCCAAAAACACACCCTGACAACTAGAAATACAACTCAAATTAAGAAAAGTGCACACAATAGCAAAATTTGTCTCTTTTGGAACATAACGTCCTTTGTTCTGACTACTAACAAATTTATTAGCATTTTCTCTCCCTTTCCCTACTGCTGCCTCATTCCACACTAACAGCATAAGTTTAAAACAGGTCATGAAAGGATCAGTTCTCAGGCCAGGTCACACAAACAGAATACGTAATCTCCTTACTCTTCAGATTAACTTGAAAAAATATTGAAATAACATTTACTGACATTCAAAGTATCCACCAATCTTTTAAAAGTCACCTTGTAAATGGTGACCTCACAAAAGGTAAAGATGGAAGATGCTCTATTTTTATCCAGGATATAACTCCAGGCCCTGATAAATATTGTTACAGTTCATGGGCTATGCAGGAAGGTGAGAGGAGACAGATATTGGTTTATTTCTCAGGTAAAATTTTGTCATAATAACTAATACTTGCAGTCCTAACAGCAATGACATTTCAGGTCATCAGCTTCAAATGCCATAACAAGCAATAGCTACAATTTGGTTTACAAAAAGGATTTATTTTTCCCCAGGTGCATTGAAAATTTGGATAGCTGTACTGATTTCCTTTGTTATAATATTCATAAAGGTAATATTATAGAAATAATCATATGTATTACATTTAGTAGCATAGTATCATTTACTATAATAATACTAGTAGTGTTCCTAAAAATATTAAACCGTGCAGAAACATGTTGTAAAGAAATTTGAGGGGAAAAGTTTAGAAGCTAGTGAGATTCACACATACAGAGCAAGACACCTTATAACCAAAGATAGAAAGATTGTTTTTAATAGCTATGTTGTGATTTTATGACAGCAAAATATTGGATTTAATTACTGCAAAAATTAATATTACTGAGGTATTCATTTTTTTACTTATTTTTATTTTGTGTGTGTGTGTTTTTCAATTTTTTTAATTAATTTTTATGTTTTAGTTTGTTTTGCATTACAATACTGTATTCGTTTTGCTATACATTGACATGAATCAGCCATCAGTGTACATGAACTCCTAATCCCGACTCCCCCCTGCTCCCGCCCAAAATCATCTCTCTGGATTATCCCTGTGCATCAGTCCCAAGCATCCTGCATCCTGCATCGAACCTAGACCAGCGATTCGTTTCACTTATGATATCATACATGTTAAATTGGAATATAATTGCTTTACGGTGGTGTGTTGGTTTCTGCTATACAACAGCCTGAATCAGGCATAGGTATACATACGTCTCCTCCCTCTTGAACCTCCCTCCAACTCCTCTGGGCTGTCACAGAGCACTGGGTTGAGCTTCTATGTTATATATCAACTTCCCACTGGTTATCTATTTTACATAAGATATAGACAACAGACTTGGGGACACAGCTGGGGAAGGAGAGAATGGGATGAATTGAGACAGTAGCACTGAGGCGTTTTCTCAGTTAACATACGGACTTCTTCCCTTTCTCTTCCCTTTCCGGCTAGCTGCAGTGATGCTACTTACAACAGTGTCAAAGTTTTACACCTTAAAATATTTCAAAAGAAAACAAATTCATTCTGAGGCTTTTACCTCAAAATCTATTTTTCTATTCTTGAGGTTTTTATCAGAATCCAGTTAAATTCTGTAATAACAAGAGACACTGCAAATTGCTGACTGACTAGTCACTTAAATCAAACTTTAAAACTTGTGCTTATAGGTTATTATGTAAAGTACATTTCTTTGCCATTGGCTGGCCAATACATTTAGCTTTGATTAAACTAATGTGTCAATGAGCAGAGTATATTATTATATTAGAGAAACTTCTCTAAAAGAATTCTATTTTCTTCTATAATGATTTAATCAACAAAAGTATTAATAACATTCTTATGAGCTTTCTGAATAGTCCTGTATACTTACCTACCACCAGACTACAAATTTTTCTGTTTATAGAACCTTACAAAACTCTCCTTTTCTATGATTGTTGCAACAAATTATCAGAAATTCAGTGACTTAAAATGATACAAATATATTGCCTTATAGTTCTATAAGGGTCTCACTATGCTAAAAGCATTTCTTTCTGGAAGCCCTGAAAGTGAATCAATTTCTTTGAGTTTCTAACTTGTAGAAAACCCACATTCTTCTGTGACTCCCTTATTCCATCTGCAACCTAGCAATCAATGTTGCTTATCCCTGATTATTCTTCAGTAATCATGTCTTCAACTAAGTCTCTTCTTTTGCTGCCTGCTTCCACTTTTAAGGACTTTTGGGATTACATTGCACCCATCTAGATAATGGGTGGATGCCTTTTCTATTTAAGGTCAGCTGATTGATAACCTTCATTCCATCTGCAACCTTAACTTCCTTTTTCCATATAACCTGACATATTCAAGGTGTCTGTGGATTAGACTTGATATATTGGGGAATGATTATTGTTCCTATTGCTGCTTGCAGAATGATGAAATCCTTAATTGCATCTCTAGCTAGCTACAATTAAAGCAATCAAAAGTAGATCTAGAAATATTCCTCCCTGACAAATCCTAGCGATGAATTGATGAAGAGAAAAAACAATAATAATTCATGTACATGTTCTGTCACAATCAGTGGAAAAATATTGGGAAACCAATACTCTGAATATGTCTCTCATTAAGCAGATTGAACCTCCTTATATTGTTACTTATATCTTTTAGACATGGTTAAAGAAAATGTTCCTTGATGTATTGATATTAATTTGATTAAGATTGGACATTACACATATGTTGAATAAATCTTACCACATTTTAATATAGTCAGTTATCAATACTTCTTTCAATTCTGTGTTTCATATTTGACTGTAAGTTCCTTGAAATAAGAGCTATAACTCATCCATCTCTATATTTATCATGGGCTATATATTATGTTGCACACTACAGATGTTTATCAAATGGATGAGTGGATGAGTGGATGAATGATTGCCAACCAATAAAGCTATTTCCATATCATTTGATCCAATAACAAGCTTTCAAAAGCTTCAATCAAGATTTATCTTATCATCAGATACAATTTCCATTTTATTCCCCCATCTTTTTCAAATAACAATTCAAATCATTGACTTTAGAGTAATTTAAGAAACATTAAGTCAATCATCTTTAATTTTTATTCCAAGTTTTGAGTGGAGAAAGAAAAAACTAAAAATGAAAAAACAATATTGCTGACTTTGAGGGCAGTTGCTACACAATCACTTCATGTTCTCAATCATTTAGCATATAATTTTAAAATCCAAAGGCCAGAATCACATCTAGGATTAAGAAAGATGAGTGGGGGCTGACATATTCTAAAACAAAACTGAGATGAGCCTGGGGCCAAGCCAGATGCATTCTTCATTATACCATATCCTACTGACAAGGGAGACATTTATAAACTTCTTTGTTAGTTATAGAGTCTGAAATTGCTATGTCAGGCTGGAGAAGTGTCTTTGGGTTGGGCATTAGATTTCAGCAAGAACTCATTACCAAGGCAATAACTTATTTTGGAAAGAGATGTGTCCAGTAACTTTTTCAAATCCAAAAGCAAATCTCCAAATGGGGAGTTATCTCCAGCTGCCACTCTTAGCAGGTTTCTTCCTTTTTTTTTTTTTTTTTAATCGTGAAAAAAAGAAAGTGTTAGAGGGTCAGTCATGTCTGATTCTTTGTGACTCCATGGACTGGAGCCCACCAGGCCCTTCTGTCCATGGGATTTTCCGGGCAACAATACTGGAGTGGGTAGCTATTCCATTTCCAGGGGATCTTCCCTACCCATGCATTGAACCCAGGTCTCCTACTTTGAAGACAAATTCTTTACGTCTGATTCACCAGGGAAGCCTGGGACAAAATGGGAAGAGGGACAAAATGACAGCAACTTTTTCTTGGCTGACAGACCTCAGAGATTAGAGGCACTCGTGTTACATCCTAATTCATCTGCTGGTTGCAAACATCTGCTTGTCCTACTAAAGTGCTTCTCTAATTACAGTTTTTCCTTATTGAGATCTCAGGGTGATCTTCTCTGGCAGTTAGAAGACAGGAAATTAACATAACATAGGCAAATAACATAACCCATCAATTCCTAACATACATTCAGATAAAAGAACAATAATACATAAAGTATTTTAACTTTTTCCCTTCATTATGAGCTTTGTTCAAAGCCCTAGCAGTTAAACTCACTGTGTTCCAAGGATTCAGTTACAGTTGCCAGGAGATCGTTTTATCTCCTGGATAGAGGGTTGAGAAAGCAAAGCTGGAACTGAACTAGCAAACTCTAAGTGAGGGATGGCTAAAGCAGGCAGAGCCTTTCCTCTTCCTTTCTTCTCTTTCTTTCTCCTTTTTTTTTTTTTTTTAGTATAATTACTTTACAATGTTGTGTTAGTTTCTGCTATACAGCTAAGTGAATCAACTCTATGTATACATGTATCACCTCCCTCTTGAGCCTCCCACCCATTCCCTTGTTCCACCCAATCCCCCGTTTCAACCCTCTAGGTCATCACAGACTACCAAGCTGAGCTCCCTGTGTTATACAGTAACTTCCCATAGGGAAATTTATATATGTTAATGTTAACATATAGTATATGGCATTAAATATAAAATAAAATTGGAGAAAGCATCATAAAGACTGAACTCCTTCTAAAAAAAAAGATATTTAAATTTTATATATGGAAAGTAGCACATGGCACAACTACAGTAAGATCCCTATGCACAAAACTTCAATTGCTTACTTTCAAAGATGTGAACATGTATCTGGTTCCAGAAAGATCATGTGCCTTCAAGGTCAGGCCTGAATGAAATTACAGCTTACCCTCTGTCTCCTATAATTAATGACCCTTCAGCTCTCCATCTCCCACTGCCTCCCCCTCCTCCAGTATGTACTGTATATTTCAAGGTACTGTACTGTAAGTTTGAAAATGTTTTCTTTATTTTTTTGTGTTTGTTTTTTATGTATTGGTTGTGTGAAAAGTATTACAAACCTATTACCAGTACTAAATAGTTGATTGTGTTAGTTGGGTAACTAAGCTAACTTCTTATTGGACTTACAAACAAATCAGAGTTAGGATCTTGCCCTCAGAACAGAACTTGTTTGTACTAGAAGACTTACTGTACCAGTTTACAGTATCCCATAAAAATTTAAGGAAGATGTTTTAAAAAAAAAAAAAAAACTACCTTTCAAAGAATTTTCAAAAAGATGGGAAAATAGTTCTCTGCTAACATCAGACTATAGTATTTAGTCTAACATACATGGTCTGGATATACATGATTTAACTTCATTAAGATATTTATGACTTCCCTGGTAGCTCAGACGGTAAACTGTCTGCCTACAATGTGGGAAACTCAGGTTTGATCCCTGGGTTGGGAAGATCCTCTAGAGAAGGAAATGTCAGCCCTTCTAGTACTCTTGCCCGGAAAATTCCACGGACAGAGGAGCATGGTAGGCTACAGTCCATGGGATTGCAAAGAGTCAGACACAACTGAGCGACTTCACTTTCACATGGTTTGGACATACATGGTTTAACTTCATCAAAATATTTGTTGAAACAATGTTTCATTGGTTTTATTTATAATAAAAATTGTGTAAAAATGTGAATTTAATGTGAGATTTTAAGATTTTACAATTTAAGAGCTTTTTTATATTGGTATATGTGTAATCAAGTTATTCTTTATGACACTTATTTAAAATCATTTATTAAAATAATACTCTATTGATGTGATACCCTGAAAACTTCATGCATTGAACAATGATTTATATATATTTATCACAGGGTGAGTGACCATGCAAAATTAAATGTATGTGTAGTCATTCTCATTGTGGCAAATATATCATTGTTCCAGGGTAACATAAGCCTGTACACATAGTTATAATGCTATTTCCTACTGTAGCTATATTATTATAAAATATAAGTGTTGATTACAGTGATAGCATAATAAAGAGCTAATGTAAAATATAGCTCATTTTAAGTATATTGATGATTGTCATTAATATATTTGGAAAAAGATATAACCTGACCAAGACAAAATAATTACAAATAATGTTACAATAATTGTTAAAATATGCAGTGGCATCTGGTCCCGTCACTTCATGGCAAATAGATGAGGAAACAATGGAAACAGTGACAGACTTTATTTTTTTGAGCTCCAAAATCACTGCAGATGGTGACTGCAGCCATGAAATTAAAAGACATTTGCTCCTTGGAAGAAAAGCTGTGACCAACTTAGCATATCAGAAAGCAGAAACATTACTTCACAAACAAAGGTCCATCTAGTCAAAGCTTTGGTTTTTCCAATAGTCATGTATGAGTATAAGAGTTGCACTATAAAGAGAGGTGACCACTGAAGAACTGCTGGTTTTGAATTGTGTTGTTGGAGAAGACTCTTGAGAGTTTCTTGGACTGCTAGGAGATCCTACCAGTCCATCCTAAAGGAAATCGATCCTGAATATTCATTGGAAGGACTGATGTTGAAGCTGAAACTCCAATACTTTGGCCACCTGATGCAAAGAACTGACTCATTTGAAAAGACCATGACGCTGGGAATGATGGAAGGCAGGAGGAGGAGGGGACGACAGAGGACGAGATGGTTGGATGGCATCACCAATTCAACGAACATGAGTTTGTGTACATTTTGGGAGTTGGTGATGCACAGGGAAGCCTGGCATGCAGCAGTCAATGGGATTACAATGAGTCAGATATGACTGAACTGAATGCAGTTAAAAAATATATATGCCTATGAACTCTTGAGAAATCTGTATGCAGGTCAGAAAGCAAGAGTTAGAACCGGACATGGAACAACAGACTGGTTCCAAACAGGAAAAGGAGTACGTCAAGGCTGTATAGAGTCACCCTGCTTATTTAACTTCTATGCAGAGTACATCATGAGAAACGCTGATTGGAAGAAACACAAACTGGAATCAAGATTGCTGGGAGAAATTATGGCAGAAAGTGAACAGGAACTAAAAAGCCTCTTGATGAAAGTGAAAGAGGAGAGTGAAAAAGTTGGCTTAAAGCTCAAAATTCAGAAAACGAAGATCATGGCATCCAGTCCCATCACTTCATGGGAAATAGATGGGGAAACAATGGAAACAGTGTCAGACTTTATTTTTTTAGGCTCCAAAATCACTGCAGATGGTGACTACAGCCATGAAATTAAAAGACACTTACTCCTTGGAAGAAAAGTTATGACCAACCTAGATAGTATATTCAAAAGCAGAGACATTACTTTGCTGACTAAGGTCCATCTAGTCAAGGCTATGGTTTTTCCTGTGGTCATGTATGGATGTGAGAGTTGGACTGTGAAGAAGGCTGAGCACCGAAGAATTGATGCTTTTGAACTGTGGTGTTGGAGAAGACTCTTGAGAGTCCCTTGGACTGCAAGGAGATCCAACCAGTCCTTTCTGAAGGAGATCAACCCTGGGATTTCTTTGGAAGGAATGATGCTAAAGCTGAAACTCCAGTACTTTGGCCACCTCATGCGAAGAGTTGACTCATTGGAAAAGACTCTGATGCTGTGCGGGACTGGGGGCAGGAGGAGCAGGGGACGGCAGAGGATGAGATGGCTGGATGGCATCTCGGACTCAAAGGACGTGAGTCTGAGTGAACTCGGAGAGTTTATGATGGACAGGGAGGCCTGGCGTGCTGCTATTCATGGGATCGCAAAGAGTTGGACACGACTGAGTGACTGAACTGAACTGAACTGAACTGATGAACTGGTTTGTCTTTTTGGTATGTGTTTATGGCTTCTATTCAGACAGATGAATAGCCTACAAAAATAGTAATTACATGATCTCCTTATGGCTTTACTGTACTACAACCCCATTGCCCATTCTCTGCACAACAGCCAGTGTGAAAACAGAGGGGAAAACAATGTTCATTTCATACAAACTTGACATGACAGGACAAGACAGAAGCAACAACATAGATTCTTTAAATGCTGAATTTAAGTGTGAATATGAATTTCTCCTAGGTCTTATGTTCTAATCAGGTATAAGATTAAATATCTTAGTGTCTTTGTCATTCTGTGTAAACACAGAATCAGGGTTAAGAGTGGTTAAAGCCTCAGCAATATGAGTAGCATGACTTGTGAGAAAAATGGTTGAGCAAAAGGAAGAATTAAGACTTGGAATTTATGCAATCATCTGGAGTTAGCCTTCAGTTAGCAGATCATTAGAAGTGCTTTAAACCAGAATATGACATGGTGAAGATCAATGTATTAGCAGTAAAGAAGACGAATGCGAAGAGACTGAATGAGAACAGAGACTGACCATAGTGGACCACCAGAGATGGAGAGGAGGTGGCGGATGTCAGAACAATTTAAGAAGCAGAATGTGCCCACTTGTACAAACATAGTGTATTGGAGAAAATAGGAAGAGAGGGTCTACCGAAAATAGCAATTCCTGTCTTTGGCAAGGTGTGATTTGTGCAACTCACACCTTATGGGGAATGTTTAAGAGGAGAAAAAATATTTCCTCACTCATTCATTATTCAAAATCATTTCACCCTGAGCATTTTCAACAGTGATTCCATGTTCATAATCTAAGACATAGTAGAGATAAATGGGAGGTGCTATTATGTATCACCTGGTACAACAACTCATCCAGTTATGTTCTAATTACATGAATGAGCAGTTTAATGTACCATAAAATCCCAGCACAGAGAGAGAAACATCACCAATCTGTGATTCAAATAGGATTTTTAGAATAGCTTTTACCTAAGGCTTTTAAATTAAAAACCTAATGTGCTTTCATCTTCAATTAAGCACAATTGCCAAGTATAATTGACCATAGTAATGTAACTAGTAATTGGAGGACATTCCAACACACACATGCTGTACACATTTCGAAGTAGGTTCATATTACTTCATGCAGCTTTAGGCCTAGGAAGAGCTTCATGAAAGACTTAGTTCAATTCTTTTTCTGAGAGCAGGAGAGAGAATGTAAAATACAGTTAGATGGTCAGGAAGTATAAGGTAAGGGGGAAGGTCAAGACTGATGTTACATGTATCAAGGTCAGGTTAAGCATTGTCTATTGACTTTGTTTCTGGAATTCACACTAATTGACTAGCATCCCCATTTAATTTTCCCCCTCAATTCCAAGAAATCAATTAATAATTTTTCATTCTGTTATCTAGCTGGGAGCCACTAGCATCTAACTACAAGCTAGATTTAGAAAACACAGAAGGAACCAGAGATCAAATTGTTAACACCCGCTGGATAATAGAACAAGCATGGGAATTCCAGAAAAAACATGTATGTCTGCTTCACTGACTACAATAAAGCCTTTGACTGTGTGGATCACAACAAACTATAGAAAATTCTTAAAGAGGTTGGAATACAATATCACCTTACCTGCCTCCTGATAAACCTGTATGCAGGCAACAAAACAGCAGTTAGAACTGGACATGGAGCAATGGACTGGTTCAAAACTGGGAAAGGAGTATGCAAGGCTGTATATTGTCACCCTGCTTCTTGAAATTATATGCAGAGAATATCATGCAAAATGCTGGGTGAGATGAAGCCTAAAATGGAATCAAGATTGCCAGGAGAAATATCAATAACCTCAGCTATGCAGATGACATCACCCTAATGACAGAAAGTGAAGAGGAACTAAGATGAAAGAGGAGGGTGAAAAAGTTAGCTTAAAACACCATTCAAAAAACAAAAATCATGGCATACAGTCCCATCACTTTATAGAAAATTCATAGGGAAAAAGTGAAAACAGTAACAGATTTTATTTTCTTGGGCTCCAAAGTCACTGTGGATGGTGACTTTTTTAGCCACAAAATTAAAAGATGCTTGCTTCTTGGAAGAAAAGCTATGACAAACCTAGACAGCATATTAAAACATCAGATATATCACTTTGCCAGCAAAAATTATGGTTTTTCCAGTAGTCATGTATTGATGTGAGAGTTGGACCATAAAGAAGGATGAGTGCTAAAGAACTGATGATTTTGAACTTGATGCTGGAGAAGACTCTTGAGAGTCCCTTGGACAGCAAGAAGATCAAACCAGTCAATCCTAAAGGAAATCAATCTTGAATATTCATTGGAAAGGCTATTTCTACCTGAAGCTCCAATACTTTGACCAAGTTATGGGAAGAGCTGACTCATTGGTAATGACCCTGATGCTGGAAAAGATTGAAGGCAGAAGGAGAAAAGGATGACAGAGGATGAGATGGTTGAACTGGATCACTGTCTCAGTGGAAATGAGTCTGAACTAACTCCAGGAAACAGTGAGGGACAGGCAAGCCTGGCAGGCCGCAATTCATGGGGTCGCAAAGTGTTGGATGTGATTTAGGGTCTGAACAACAACAAAAACAGCAACAGGATATGTCACCATTCCATTATTAAAATGTGAAGGTTCAGACACAAAAGAGTAAACATGTGATATATAAACTTCAAAAATTCAGGTGAGAGAGAGTCTTGTCACTATACTAATTATATGGAAAGTAAAGCTGAAAACCAAGGTGTACCCTTTAGACAGGAGGAACGTGGGAGGTAAAAATATGGCTAAATTTTACCATACCCAATTACTATCAATTTTCAAAGCTAGTATTGATAATTAGTGTTAGTCGCTCAGTCGTGTCTGACTCTGCAGTTCCACAGACTGTAGCCCCCCAGGCTCCTCTGTCTACAGGATTCTCCAGGCAAGAATACTGGAGTGGCTTGCCAATCTTGTCTCTAGAGGATCTTCCCGACCCAGGGATCGAACCCAGGTCTCCTGTGTTGCACACAGATTCTTTACTGTTTGAGCTGTAGGTAAGACTATTATTTATATTTAAGGCTGCTTTTATTTTTATACTACTTTAGGTCACCCCACATGTCATCACTTGTACTATGTTGCCATAACTCATTTATATATGTTTCTAATTCCACTATGGGTCTATGAGTTGTGGATTATTCTAGTATTTCACTTTTTAATTTCTAAACTTACAGAGATAGCCTATTATTCTCTTAGTTATTTCTCAATTTATGGACAAAAATATATATCAGCATTTTGAAACTGCTTTTTTATATGAATGTTTTATTAGTTACTGAGAAATTGCTGCTGTTGTCTATTTGTCTCTTTTCCATGTTGCTCTGTAAATTATTCAGTTATACACATTAAATTGTATTAAATTCTGACAGACTTGCTACATCATCTTAAGAATTGATTTTATTATCAACACGAAATATTTCATTTATCTTGTAATACATTTTTGGCTCACTTTTTTTATATTATTATGCTATTAATATAGCAATAGATTAATGTTAGGAGAAGGCAATGGCACCCCACTCCAGTACTCCTGCCTGGAAAATCCCATGGACGAAGGAACCTGGAAGGCTGTAGTCCATGGAGTCGCTGAGGGTCGGACACGGCTGAGTGACTTCACTTTGACTTTTCACTTGCATGCATTGGAGAAGGAAATGGCAACCCACTCAAGTGTTCTTGCCTGGAGAATCCCAGGGACGGGGGAGCCTGGTCGGCTGCCATCTATGGGATCTCACAGAGTCGGACATGACTGAGGCGACTTAGCAGCAGCAGCAGATTAATGTTTGCATGGAATATTCCTCTTCTTTGTTTTCCTTGCAAGCATTCTCTAAGTTTATGCTTTGATGCTTCTCTTGTAATTAATTTAGTAATTTTTTTTCAGTTCTCAGAGTCTTTTTTATTGGTACATGCAGTCTTTTCCAATTAATAATTAACATGAGTAGATTTAAATCTGTTTTTTTTTAATAAGTGCTATTTTTTAACTTGTGATATATATTTCTATTTTTGCTTGCTTATCTTGTATTGTTTCCTGTGTTTCTGATTTATTCCCTCTATTTGTTTGTATCTTACACCCATTATTTTGCAATTGTTTTATAGTAATGATTTCATTAGAGATTACAACATATTAAAATATCTCAGAGTTATATTAATTGCAACCTTTTACTCTCTTTGCAAGCAGTGCACTGACCCTTCATTTCCTCCTCCACAAGAATATTCTTTTACTTCTGAGTTTTAATTAAGTCTATATTTTAATCCCACATGGGTTCCTATTGCTTTATAAAGTCAACATTTGTTTAAATGAAACACATTTACCTTCCATTTTCCTCCTGCATAAAAACATAATTCAGTATTTCCTTCAGGGTAGTTACGAACTCTCTGTCTTTCTGTCTCTATCTTTTTACTCCTCTTTCTCTTAGCTACCTTCTTTTTCCTCTCTCTTTTGCTTTTCACACACAATTTTTTTTTTACCATAACAAAAGGAGATTGTTATTGTCAATATGTTTTTCCAGTAAATAGATTTATATCATTATCATCCTGTTTTGATTTATATCCCACCTTTAGAATTATCTTTTTTATTCCCTGTTTCTGGCTTTTAAAATATACCTTTGTGGCTTTTGTTTTCTGCAGAAATAACAATAATACATTAATCTTTTTTAATATTATTTTATTTATTTTAATTGTAGGTTAATTACTTTACAATATTTTCTTGGTTTTACACTCTACACATTCTATGGCTTTCTTGCATGTTTTGTTTCTATATCTTTTAACATTAGTACCTCCAATCTTTGATTCCGTCTTCTTCCTCAGTCATATTCTCACAGGCATTTTGTTTCAACTGTGATATTACTCAAACTATATTCCCAAGGTCTCAGCCATTTTTGACCTTAGTTCTGCTTGCCATAGAGATACTCATAATGACAGTTAAACTCAACACTAGAGGAATCCATCATAATTGCATCTTTCAGCCTTCTTATATTTCTTTACCAACCAAAAGTAAGTCAGATGACTATAAGTCAAAATTTATCTTACATTTCTTTCCATGGGATTATTCACTGAACTCCCAAGGGTTGTTGTTCAGTCACTAAGTCTCATCTGACTCTTTGACCCCCATGGACTACACCCTTCTGGGCTTTCCTGTCCTTCACCATCAGCTCCTGGAGTTTGCTCAGACTCAAGTCCATTGAGTGATGTCATCCAACCATCTCATCCCCTATCACCTTGTTTCCTTTTGCCTTTGATCTTTCCCAGATCAGGGTTTTTTACCAATGTGTGGCTCTTCACATCAGGTGGCAAGGTATTAGAGCTACAGCTTCAGCATTCCTCCTTCTAGTGGATATTCAGGGCTGATTTCCTTTAGGATAGGATGGTGTGATCTTCTTGCTGTCCAAGGGACTCTCAAGAGTCTTCTCCAACACCACAATTCAAAAGCATCAATTCTTTGGTACTCACCTTTCTTTATGATCAACTTTCACAGCCATACATGACTACTGGAAGAATCATAGCTTTGACTATATGGACCTTTGTCAGCAAAGTGATGTCAGCTTTTTAAGGTGCTGTCTAGGTTTGTCAAAGCCTTTCTTCCAAGGAGCAAGCACCTTTTAACTTTATTGCTGGAGTTACAATCTGCAGTGGTTTTTGAGCACAAGAAAATAAATTCTGTCACTGTTTCCACTTTTTCCTCATCTTTTTGCCATAAAATGATGGGACCAGATGTCATGATCTTAGTTTTTTGAATGTTGAGTTTTAAGCCAGCTTTTTCACTCTCCTGTTTCATCTTCTGCAAGAGGCTCTTTAGTTCTTCACTTTCTGCCATTAGAGTGGTATCACCTGCACATCTGAAATTGTTGACATTTCTCCTAACAATCTCGATCCCAATGAGTCATCCAGTCCTGCATATTGCATAATGCACTCTTCATATAAGTTAAATAAGCAAAGTGACAATGTACAGCCTTGACATACTCCTTTTTCAATTTTGAACCAGTCCATTGTTTCATGTCTGGTTCTGTTGGTTCTTGACCTGCATATAGGTTTCTCAGGAGGCAGGTAAGGTGGTCTGGTATGCCCATCTATTTAATAATTTTCCTCAGCTTGTTGTGATACACACAGTCCAAGGTTTTAGCATGGTCAATGATGCCAAAGTAGATTTATTTTTCTGGAATTCCCTGGCTTTTTCTGTAATCCAATCAATGTTGGCAATTTGATCTCTGGTGCCTCTGCCTTTTCTAAATCCAGCTTGCACATCTAGAATGTCACAGTTCACATACTGCTGAAACCTAGCTTGAAGGATTTTGAGCTTACCCTGCTAGCATATGAAGAGGATGAGTAATTATTGGTGTTTGGTCGCTAATTTGTGTCTGACGTTTTTACTATCCCATGGACTCTAGCCCACCAGGCTCCTCTGTCCATGGGATTTCCCAGACAAGAGTAGTGACATGGGTTACCATTTCCTTCATTCCTTCCAGATTCCCTGCAGCTAGAATAATTTCATTTGATGCTCATATTGTTTTGTCTGGTTCATTGGAAGGACAGATGTTGAAGCTCAAATATTTTGAACACCTGATGTGTTGAGCCAACTCATTGGAAAAGACACTGATGATGGGAAAGACTGAGGCCAAGAGAGAAGGGGCAACAGAGGATGAGATGGTTGGATGGTATCACAGACTCAGTGGACATGAGTTTGAGCAAGCTCTGGGAGATTGTGAAGAACAAGAAGCCTAGCATGCTGCAGTCCATGTAGTAGCAGAGTTTGACAGGACTTAGTGACTGAACAAGGACAACCCTGAACACATACACAGGGGAATAAAACATCTCAGTGTTTTAATACAAGAAATGTTATCATTTCACTCATTTATAGTACATTTCACTGCAGATTGCATATCTCATACAGTAGCATGTCTCCAAATAATAACCTCATTTTAACCATCTTCAAGATTTCAATGCCTTCCCTGTTGCCTCATATCTTCTACCTTCATCTTATGACACATCTCCCTTACTTGCTGGAGAAAAAAAATTTCTACCTTTAAAGATCTATGTAGTTATATTAGACACTGCTGGAAAATTCAAGATACTCTCTTTATTTCAAGCGAGACATTAATGATTTTAATTTTTATCTGCAATGTCTCTTGATAGTAGTAATTAGATTAGTGTTTGATTGAATAAGTTATAAACATACATCTTTAAATATCTGCCTACCATAATCAATAACACTAACATGAACCAGAAACACATACTTCATTCATTTATATGTATATTACCCTAAGCATTCCTAATGAAAACATACAGATGATTTGGTTTAAAGGTAAAGAGAAGCTTAAAATATAAGCATAAACACGTCTATTTAAGGAGTAAATTTAAACGTTAATGTGAAAGCCATTTATGAGATTTTATAGCTGTTAAATATATGATGGAGAAGTTAGGGCCTTGCTTTTCTTTTTAAATCAGTATTTAGGTTTAATCTTTAATTTATTATCCAGTGGAAGCCAAGGATCCCCTGAAAGACATTGCCACAAGACAGGCTTAATGACTCCAGAGAAACCTTAGTGTTAGTGTTTAGTTCCCAAACTTTGAAAATAGAGCATTCAGGTGGACCAATAGAGAAACCCTTGAGATTGACAGTTGCTCCTCAGTAATGTGCAAATTTTCCCTCTTCCCTGATATGCTGCCTTTCAGATCAAGGAGGCTTGTAGACTACCGGAGTACAATTGGGGTACAGGCACATAAGCAGGCTTTTACAGGTAAGGCCAATTATTGAGTAAGATGTGATATTGAGTTAAGACATGAAGACAGCATTTTATGGGAAAAGAAGTCAGAGAAGATGCAGGCATCAGCGTCAAGCCAAGAGATAGCCTGACATTGTCAGTGAGCTAAAGATAAAAAAGGTAAAATTAGAGCACATCCCATCAACTAGGGAGTTTTGAAGTCTACAAAAGGAAGCAGGAGTCATATAATAAATTGTCTTGTTTGGACAAGTTTTAAACAGTAGAGTAGTGAATAAATTGATTAGATTTATGTTGTGGAGGCAGCAAATCAATAAAAAGGTGCTTGTAGTAATTGAAAAAAAAATAAAAATATGATGATTGTCTGAGCTAGAAAACTGGAAGAAGGAGGGGAAACTGAAGATTTCAAGATTTAAGAGCATCTAAAGACAGCATTATATACTGCAGAACAACAGAGATAAATTCAGGAAGAGTAGGTTTCAAACATCATCTTTATCATTTAATGTTTTTTGTACTTTGGCCAAAATGTTTCATCTCTGTAGCTGTCAATTTGCATTGGTAAATTGAAGATAATAACAACACTTATTTCTCAAATTCTTGCAAGAATTCATTGTAATATTAAATCCAAAAGTCTTGTACAGTGCCTGATATAAATCCTCAAAGTTAGTTTTACTAGAGTCCACTGAACATGACCATTAATTAGATGCTGGTATTTAAAAAAGAAGAATGAAGCACTCTTACTAGTATTTGATGAAAATTTTAATTATATTTCATCATTAACTGTTCTATTGAAATGTTTCTTTATATTATTTTGTTTGTGTTTTAATTGAGCACTGTATGTCAGTTCATTTCAGTCACTCAGTTGTGTCCAAATTTTGTGACCCCTTGCACTAAAGCACTTCAGGCTTCTCTGTCAATTACCAACTGCCAAAGCTTGCTCAGACTCATGTCCATCAAGTCAGTGATGCCATCCAACCATCTCATCCTCTGCCATCCCCTTCTCCTCCTGGCTTAAATATTTCCCAGCATGAGGGTTTTTCCAATGAGTCAGTTCTTTGCAGCAGGTGGCCAAAGTATTGGAGTTTCAGCTTTATCATCACTCCTTCCAATGAATATTCAGGACTGATTTCCTTTAGGATGGACGAGTTGGATCTTCTTGCAGTCCACGGGACTCTCAAAAGTCTTCTCCAACACCACAGTTCATCAGTTGTTTGACTCTCAGCTTTCTTTATAGTCCAACTAATAGCTTACAGTGAACAATGTCAGATTCGTGATCTCTAAAGTAGAAGATTTAGCTTTGAAACTAGGGACCAGACTTGATCGCTCAAGAATTTTTCTGTAACAGACTTTTACTTAAGTATGAAAGAAGCATAGAAATCTTCTGACATAGACATCAGAAGGGGGGCAGAGAGTGCCCTGTTCAGTAGTTTAAGCGAGAGATTTACATACTTTTTAAATTGATTATTGCAATAAATCAAAAAATTTTTCAAAGTTGTAAAGATCTTACTAGACCTGATCCCACAATTTACATTTTAAGATGACGGGATTACAACTAACAATAGAAAGATCTTACCAGATCCACTCCCATAATATACATTTTAAAATAGCAGGATTAGTCAGAACGTTTTCAAGGAGAAACTGTCCTCAAGCAGGATACACTGTTGTTATATAATCCTTACTAAGACTAAACAATGAAGAAAAAAAAAAAGTTGTTTCCTTCTTGAAAATTCCAGACCCCTATCTCCTCTTCCAGAGCCCCAGACACCCCTTTCTCCTCCTCAGGGACCCTGGACTTCTTATCAACCTGCCTAGAAATTGACTCTCTCACATTCATATATGACTACTGGAAAAACTATAGCTTTGTCTAGATGAAACTTCTTGAAAAAGTAATGCCTCCGACTTTTAATATGCTGTCTAGGTTGGATATGGAAGAACTATATAAAAAAAAAAAAAAAAAAAGAAAATCTTCAAGACCCAGATAATCACAATGGTGTGATCACTCACATAGAGCCAGACATCAAGAATGTGAAATGATGTGGGCCTTAGGAAGCATCAATATGAATAAAGCTAGTGCATGTGATCGAATTCCAGTTGAGCTATTTCAAATCCTAAAAGATGATTCTGTGAAAGTGCTGCACTCAATATGTCAGCAAATTGGAAAACTCAGTAGTGGCCATAGGACTGGAAAAGGTCAGTTTTCATTTCAATCTCAAAGAAAGGCAATGCCAAAGAACGCTCAAACTGCTGCACAATTGCACTCATATCACACACTAGCAAAGTAATGCTCAAAATTCTCCAAGCCGGACTTCAGCAATACCTGAACCATGAACTTCCAGATGTTCAAGCTGAATTTAGAAAAGGCAGAGGAACAAGAAATCAAATTTCTAACATTCTCTGGATCAACAAAAAAGCAAAAGAGTTCCTCATAGGACTGGAAAAGGTCAGTTTTCATTTCAATCTCAAAGAAAGGCAATGCCAAAGAACGCTCAAACTGCTGCACAATTGCACTCATATCACACACTAGCAAAGTAATGCTCAAAATTCTCCAAGCCGGACTTCAGCAATACCTGAACCATGAACTTCCAGATGTTCAAGCTGAATTTAGAAAAGGCAGAGGAACAAGAAATCAAATTTCTAACATTCTCTGGATCAACAAAAAAGCAAAAGAGTTCCAGAAAAGCATCTGCTTCTGATTTATTGACCATATCAAAGCTTTTGAATGTGTGGATCACAACAAACTGTGGAAAATTATTAAAGAAATGGGAATACCAGACTACCTGACCTTACTCTTGAGAAATCTGTATGCAGGTCAAGAAGCAAAAGTTAGAACCGGACATGGAACAACAGTCTGGTTCCAAATCAGGAACAGAGTAGGTCAAGGCTATATATTGTCACCTTGCTTATTTAAATTATATGCAGAGTACATCATGAGAAATGCTGGGCTGGACGAAGCACAAGTTGGAATCAAGATTGCTCGCGGAAATATGATAACCTCAAATATACAGATGACACCACACTTATGACAGCAAATGAAGAAGAACTAAAGAGCCTCTTGATGAAACTGAAAGAAATATGTGAAAATAGTTAGCTTAAAACTCAACATTCAGAAAACTAAGATCATGGCATCTGGTCCCTCACTTCATGGCAAATAAACAGGTAAGCAATGGAAACAGTGACAGACTTTATTTTCTTGATGCCAAAATCACTGCAGATGGTGACTGCAGCCATGAAATTAAAAGATTCTTGCTCCTTGGAAGAAAAGTTATGACCAACCTAGGCAACATATTAAAAAGCAGAGACTACTTTGCCAACAAACGTCTATCTAGTCAAAACTATGGTTTTTCCAGTAGTCACGTATGGATGTGAGAGTTAAACTATAAAGAAAGCTGAGTGCCAAAGAATTGCTGGTTTTGAACTGTGGTGTAGAAGAAGACTCTTGAGAGTCCCTTGGACAGCAAGGAGATTCAATCAGTCCATCCTAAAAGAAATCAGTACTGAATATTCATTAGAAGGACTGATGCTGAAGCTGAAACTCCAAAACTTTGGCCACCTGATGCAAAGAACTGACTCATCTGAAAAGACCCTGATTCTGGAAAAGATTGAACGTGGGAGGAGAAGGGAACAACAGAGGATGAGTCGTTGGATGGCATCACGGACTCCAACTCAATGGACATGAGTTTGAGTAAGCTTTGGGAGTTTGTGATGGACAGGGAGGCCTGGTGTGCTGCAACCCATGGGGTCACAACGATTAGGACACGACTGAGGGACTGAACTAACCTGAAGTTTGGTCATAGTTTTTCTTCCAAGGAGCAAGCGTCTTTTAATTACATCACTTCAGGTACCATCTGCAGTGATTCTGAAGCCCAAAAGAATAAATCTCTCACTGTTTCCATTGTTTCCCCATTTATTTGCTATTAAGAAATGGGAACAGAAGCTATGATCTTAGTTGTCTATGTTGCATTTTAAGCTAGATTTTCCGCTCTCTTTAGATCTTCTTCACTTTCACTTATGTCATAAGTGTGGTGTCATCTGCTTATCTGAGGTTATTGATTTTCTCCTGGAAATCTTGATTCTAACTTGTGCTTAATCTAGCCCAGCATTTCACATGATGTACTTTCTATATAAGTTAAATAAACAGGGTGACAATAAACAGCCTTGATGTATGCCTTTCTAAATTTAGAACCAGTCTGTTTTTCCATGTGTAATTCTAACTGTTGCTTTTGACCATACAGATTTCTCAGCAGGCAGATAACATGTGTTGTATTCCCATCTCTTAAGAATTGTTTACAGTTTATTGTGATATACCCAGTAAAAAGCTTTGGCCTAGTCAATAAAGCAGAAACACATGCTTTTCTGGAATGCTCTTGCTTTTTTCAATGATCCAACAGATGCTGGCAATTTGATCTCTGGCTCCTCTCAGTTCAGTTCAGTTAAGTTCAGTTCAGTTTCTCAGTCGTGTCCGACTCTTTGCGACCCCATGAATCGCAGCACGCCAGGCCTTCCTGTCCATCACCAACTCCCGGAGTTCACTCAGACTCACGTCCATTGAGTCCGTGCTGCCATCCAGCCATCTCATCCTCGGTCGTCCCCTTCTCCTCCTGCCCCCAATCCCTCCCAGCATCAGGGTCTTTTCCAATGAGTCAACTCTTCACATGAGGNGTTGAGCTTTAAGCCAACTTTTCCACTCTCCTCTTTCACTTTCAACAAGAGGCTTTTTAGCTCCTCCTCACTTTCTGCCATAAGGGTGGTGTCATCTGCATATCTGAGATTATTGATATTTCTCCCAGCAATCTTGATTCCAGCTTGTGTTTCTTCCAGTCCAGCATTTCTCATGATGTACTCTGCATATAAGTTAAATAAGCAGGGTGACAATATACAGCCTTGACGTACTCCTTTTCCTATTTGGAACCAGTCTGTTGTTCCATGTCCAGTTCTAACTGTTGCTTCCTGACTTGCATACAGATTTCTCAAGAGGCAGGTTAGGTGGTTTCAGAATTTTTCAGCTTGAATATCTGGAAGTTCTTGGTTGATGTAGTGTCAAAGCCTGGTTTGGAGAATTTTGAGCATTGCTTTGTAGCATGTGAGATGAGTGCAATTGTGTGGTAGTTTGATTATTCTTTGGCATGGCCTTTCTTTAGGGTTGGAATGAAATTTCACCTTTTCCAGTCCTGTGGCCACTGCTGAGTTTTCCAAATTTGCTGACATATTGAGTGCAGCACTTTCACAGCATCATCTTTTAGGACTTGAAATAGCTCAACGGAATTCCATCACCTCCACTAGGTCATAGTGATGTTTCCTAAGGCCCACTTGAGTTTGCATTCCAGGATGTCTGGCTCTGTGTGAGTGATCACACCATCGTGGTTGTCTGGGTCATGAAGTTTTTTTTGCATAGTTCTTCTGTGTATTCTTGCCACCTCTTCTTAATATCTTCTGCTTCACTTAGGTCCGTAATATTTCTGTTCTATATTGTGCCCATCTTTGCATGAAATATTCCCTTGGTATCTAATTTTCTTGAAGAAATCTCTAGTCTTTCCCATTCTATTGTTTTCCTCTCTTTCTTTGCACTGATCCCTGAGAAGGCTTTTTTCCATTTCTTTGTCTTTGTGATAGTCTTTATCACTGCCTCCTGTACAATGTCATGAACATCTGTTCATAGGTCTTCAGGCACTCTGTTTATCAGATCTAATCCCTTGTATCTATTTGTCTCTTCCACTGTATAATTGTAAGGGATTTGATTTAGGTCGTATCTTAATGGACTAGTGATTTTCCCTACTTTCTTCAATTAAAGTTTGAATTTGGCAATAAGGAGTTCATGATCTGAGCTACAGAAACTCCTGGTCTTGTTTTTCCTGACTTCCTATATCTTCTCCATCTCTGGCTGCAAAGAATATAATCAATCGGATTTTGGTATTGACCATTTGGTGATGTCCATGTGTAGAGTCTTCTCTTGCATTGTTGGAAGAGGGTGTTTGCTATGACCAGTGGGTTCTCTTGGCAAAACTCTATTAGCATTTGCCCTGCTCCATTCTGTACTCCAAGGGCAAATTTGCCTGTTACTCCAGGTATCTCTTGACTTCCTACTTTTGCATTTCCTACCCTATAATGACAGAGAAGGCAATGGCACCCCACTCCAGTACTCTTGCTGGAAAATCTCATGGATGGAGGAGCCTGGTAGGCTGCAGTCCATGGGGTCGCAAAGAGTTGGACACGACTGAGTGACTTCAGTTTCACTTTTCACTTTCATGCATTGGAGAAGGAAATGGAAACCCACTCCAGTGTTTTGCCTGGAGAATCCCAGGGATGGGAGAGCCTGATGGACTGCCATCTATGGGGTCACATAGAGTTGGACACGGCTGAAGTGACTTAGCAGCAGCAGCACTCTATAATGAAAAGGACATTTCAGGGAGCATTTGTTCTAGAAGGTCTTGTAGATTTTCATAAAACCATTCAACTTCAGCTTCTTTACAGTGTTGGTCAGGGCATAGACTTGGATTACTGTGTTATTGAAAGTTTGCCTTGGAAATGAACAGAAATCATTTTGTCATTTTTGAGATCGCACCCAAGTACCCTATTTCAGACTCTTGTTTGCTATGCTGTCCATTCAATTTCTTCTAAGGGATTCTTGACCACAGTAGTAGATATAATGGTCATCTGAGTTCAATTCACCCATTCCAGTCCATTTCAGTTCACTCCTAAAATATTGATGTTCACTCCTAGGGATAGATAATGTTTTCCTAAATAAAACAAATATGCATTCACTCCTAAATTGCTCAGAAATACTTAATGTCATATAATCTAGAGTGTTCATAGATCATGCTTAGGATGGTATATGTTTACAAAACCTATTCCTTAATCTAGAAATAAATATGTTACTGACAAATTTTGAAAGTAGCAGTAACGGACTATGTTAAGTGTTTAAAGTATGACAATCTTTAAATATTGTTTCTATTAATAGCAATTAATATTTTATTGTTATTTATTTAATTAATATTAATGAATGTTAACAGAATCATTTTATTTTTACAATATTCCCTTGAACCCTTATTTTGAGGACACTGGGTAAAGAGAGAAGTATTATTTTTGAGATAACTGGCAAAATGTAAACTTTGGTAAAGCTTTATATCTTTTAATCTGGGGTTAAAATTTTAAATCTGATTTTTAATGTTTTTGAAGTTGTCTAATTTCACATCTGTTGAATTCACTCAAGTAAATCCAGAAACACCAATTACTTGCATTTTGTGCAAGAGAGGCCTCTTGCTATTATACAGACTAGTTTATGAAACCAGTTATCTCAGTTTGTGGTGAATATTCTCTTCTTCTGCGGCTAATCCAGAGTTATTTGTTTTTGCTCCTGCTGTGTATACTCCATAGAGCAACTGTGTTTTTTGTTTTGTTTTGTTTTGTTTTTGCCATATCTTCCTTCCAGAATTCACGTTAAAGGAGCAGCCAATAAGAGGATTCTTGCTAGTCTTCATAGTAAAAGAAAAGAGAAAGCATGATGGTTATTTTACTGGAAGTGACACGTTTTACTTCCTCTCTCAGGACATCAGACCAAACAAGTTTTTCAGAGATGCACTGTGTGCTTAGTCACTCAGTTATGTTGAACCCTTTGCGATCCCATGGAGTGTAACCCATCAGATTCCTCTGTCCACGGGGATTCTCCAGGCAAGACCACTTCAGTATTGGTCTCCCACTCCATCACTGAAGTGGGTTGCCATGCCTTTTGCCAGGAGATCTTCCCAACCCAGGGCTCAAACCCAGGTCTCCCACATTGCAGGTGGATTCTTAACCATCTGAGCCAGCAAGGAAGCCTTGTAACTGAGCATAATTTTATTGTGTGGGGGGGTAAGATGTTCTCCCAGAGGGAGCGGCAGACACCTGGTGAATAGTAATGCAACCTACCACAGATAGCAAAAGTATATGGTGAGTGTTTAAGTTGTTTAGTTGGCTAGAATGTGCTTTTGCATTTTTTTTTAGTATGCTCTTTCCTGGTTGTATTTTTTCACTTGTAAATGTTCATATCATCTACAGCATGTCAGGCTCCTATTATGTCCTAAGAAGAGCATGGCGATATGAATTTTCCAAAGCACTGTTCAGGGGCCCCTCAGGAATCTCAGGATACATTTTAGGAACTGTCTGAGAGGCAGAATTAACTAGCATGCTGATTTCACTAAGCTGTTTGGCTGCAGACATAATAGGTCATTGCTGCAGTCTCATCCTAACACCCATGTGAATAGTTTCAGATTTCAGAGAACTTCTGAATAAATCCAGGTGAAAACAAACAAACAAAAAAAATACCTCCATGTAAACTACCTGACCACCTGAAGCGATGTCAATGAATAAATAAAACCTAATGCAGAATGAAAACCAGACCCAGAATGTGGAAGACCTCTGTTCTGAACTTTATTATTTCAATCCACTTCTTACTGAGATGGAAAATACTGAAGTGGCCCAAGGTATTTGCTTCATCATCTAAGAATTTACTAAGAAGAAAAGTTTTCTGTGTCTTAGTTTTAACAACTCTGTCATAATCTAAATGTTAAAATTAAAACTTTTCTACAGCCTAATGTGTTACATTATTTCATGCTTAAGGATGAATATTTCAGTTTTATAAATTTTCAAATTATTGATAATGGTGGATATCACAAAATGTCATGCCTTTTGAAAATATTAGGAAATATTACTAAGTTCAGTAATTCGTATTCAATTACAGATGGTTTTATTTTCCCAGATTAAAATATAATAATCCTATTTTAGAAAATAAAACTTTAAAGTACTAAATGGGAATTTGTAGTGGTTTAGTTGCTAAGTCATGTCCATCTCTTGGAACACCATGGACTGTAGTCTGTCAGGATCCTCTGTCTCTGGAATGCTCTAGGTAAGAAAACTGGAGTGGGTTGCCATTTCCTTCTCCAGGGGATTTTCCTGACCCAGGGACTGAACCCGGGTCTCCTGCCTTGCAGGCAGATTCTTTCCCCACTGAGCAATGAGGGAAGTCCATAATTTGTAGTAGGAATCAGAATATAATATCTAAGGTGCCATTTGTTAAAACTGATTGTTTTATGATGATAATAAAACATAGTTTTGCTAAAACCAATACATTTATTTGGAGGCATGTATTTGAAAGTGTTATATCTTATATGATATTATACATGTTTCAGTGCCATTCTCCCAAATCATCCCACCCTCTCCCTCTCCATATAAGACATGAATAGCCAGTCTAGGTTCAATGCAGAATACGGGATGCTTGGGGCTGGTGCACTGGGATGACCCAGAGGGGGATGGTATGGGGAGGGAGGTGGGAGGGGGATTCAGGATTGGGAACATGTGTACACCCATGGTGGATTCATGTTGATGTATGGCAAAGTCAAGTCAAGTCACTCAGTCGTGTCCGACTCTTTGTGACCCCATGGACTGCAGCCCACCAGGCTCCTCAGTCCATGAGATTCTCCAAGCAAGGATACTGGAGTGGGTTGCCATTTCCTTCTCCAGGAGATCTTCCCGACGCCGGGATCGAACCCGGGTCTCCTGCATTGGGGGCAGACACGTTAACCTCTGAGCCACCAGGGAAGTCCTATGTATGGCAAAACCAGTACAATATTGTAAAGTAAAATAACAATAATAATAAATAATAATAAAAAAGAAAGTGTTATATCATCTTCACTGAGACTTTTTTTTTAGAAGTAGTCATATGTTTTTCACTTAACATTGGTTTCATTCCACATCTGAAAATACGTTCTCCATATAAGCATAACACCTAAAGCATGAAAACAAATGGTAAATAAATGAACACATAAAGCTGCAACATATCTATTAGTGGTAAGCTTTGAAAAACAAAAAGCATAATCACAGAAAACTGAGTGGTTACTAATCTTGTTCTACAAGATTTTTTAGAACTAACACCCAAAAAAGATGTCCTTTTCATTACAGGGGAATGGAATGCAAAAGTAGGAAGTCAAGAAACACCAGGAGTAACAGGAAAATTTGGCCTTGGAATGCAGAATGAAGCAAGGCAAAGACTAATAGAGTTTTGATAAGAAAATGCACTGGTCATAGCAAACACCCTCTTCCAACAACACAAGAGAAGACTCTACACATGGACATCACCAGATGGTCAACACCGAAATCAGATTGATTATATTCTTTGCAGCCAAAGATGGAGAAGCTCTATACAGTTAACAAAAGCAAGACCAGGAGCTGACTGTGGCTCAGATCATGAGGTCCTTATTGCCAAATTCAGACTTAAATTGAAGAAAGTGGGCAACACCACTAGATCATTCAGGTATGACCTAAATCAAATCCCTTATGATTATACAGTGGAAGTGAGAAATAGCTTTAAGGGACTAGATCTGATAGATAGAGTGCCTGATGAAGAATGGAATGAGGTTCGTGACATTGTACAGGAGACTCTAGATCATTCAGGTATGACCTAAATCAAATCCCTTATGATTATACAGTGGAAGTGAGAAATAGCTTTAAGGGACTAGATCTGATAGATAGAGTGCCTGATGAAGAATGGAATGAGGTTCGTGACATTGTACAGGAGACAGGGATCAAGACCATCCCCATGGCAAAGAAATGCAAAAAAGCAAAATGGCTGTCTGGGGAGGCCTTATAAATAGCTGTGAAAAGAAGAGAGGCAAAAAGCAAAGGAGAAAAGGAAAGATATAAGCACCTGAATGCAGAGTTCCAAAGAATAGCAGGAAGAGATAAGAAAGCCTTCTTCAGTGATCAATGCAAAGAAATAGAGGAAAAGAACAGAATGGAAAAGACTAGAGATCTCTTCAAGAAAATTACACATACCAAGGGAACATTTCATGCAAAGACGGGCTTGATAAAGGACAGAAATAGTATGGACCTAACAGAAGCAGAAGATATTAAGAACATGTGGCAAGGATACATGGAAGAACTGTACAAAAAAGATCTTCACGACCCAGATAATCTTGATGATGTGATGATGAATCTAGAGCCAGACATCTTGGAATGTGAAGTCAAGTGGGCCTTAGAAAGCATCACTACGGACAAACCTAATGGAGGTGATGGAATTCAAGTTGAGTTGTTTCAAATCCTGAAAGATGATGCTGTAAAAGTGCTGCACTCAATATGCCAGCAAATGTGGAAAATTCAGCAGTGGCCAGAGGTCTGCAAAAGGTCAGTTTTCATTCCAATTCCAAAGATAGGCAATGCCAAAGAATGCTCAAATTACCGCATAATTGGACTCATCTCATATGCTAGTAAAGTAATGCTCAAAATTCCCCAAGCCAGACTTCAGCAATACATGAACCGTGAACTCCGTGATGTTAAAGCTGGTTTTAGAAAAGGCCGAGGAACCAGAGATCAAATTGCCAACATCCGCTGGGTCATGGAAAAAGCAAGAGAGTTCCAGAAAACCATCTATTTCTGCTTTAATGACTATGCCAGAGCCTTTGACTGTGTGGATCACAGTAAACTGTGGAAAATTCTGAAAGAGATGGGAATACCAGACCACCT
>SJXQ01007617.1:41949-55697 GCA_006408695.1 Aepyceros melampus | reverse complement strand
GAATGATGCTAAAACTGAAACTCCAGTAGTTTGGCCACCTCATGGGAAGAGTTGACTCATTGGAAAAGGCTCTGATGCTGGGAGGGATTGGGGGCAGGAGGAGAAGGGGACAACCGAGGATGAGATGGCTGGATGGCATCACCGACTTGATGGACATGAGTTGAAGTGAACTCTGGGAGTTGGTGATGGACAGGGAGGCCTGGCATGCTGTGATTCATGGGGTCGCAAAGAGTCGGACACGACTGAGCGACTGAACTGAACTGAACTGTTCTTATAGTTAGTGAGCATTTCTTTGTCGGATAGATATTTTAGCAGAGATATAAATGGATATATCCTTTATAAATGGATTTTCATCAATTGAATTATACTGTAGATTCAGTTTGGATCAGCGATGATGGTAAAGTAGATATGATCTAGTATCATACTATCAAGTAGATCTTTGTTTTAGCAGAAGATGTGCAGCCTTCCTGGCCCAGAATTTTAGACATATCACTTTTTTCTCGTTTTCCTGACATAAATAAGAATTTTTTAGGTCATGCTTTTTAAGAATTTCATATACTTAATGTCATAAGGGGAGAAGGCAATGGCACCCCACTCCAGCACTCTTGCCTGGAAAATCCCATGGACAGAGGAGCCTGGTGGGCTGCAGTCCATGGGGTCACTAAGAGTCAGACACGACTGAGCGACTTCACTTTCACTTCTCACTTTCATGGATTGGAGAAGGAAATGGCAACCCACTCCAGTGTTCTTGCCTGGAGAATCCCAGGGACGGGGGAGCCTGGTGGGCTGTCATCTATGGGGTCGCACAGAGTCAGACACGACTGAAGTGACTTAGCAGCAGCAGCAATATCATAAGCAAAGGTGATATTTTTATTTTGGCATCCAGGTAAAATATATAACTCTTGAAAAAAGAAAAAGATAAAAATTCAAAATAAATCTCCTCAGTTGATGATGAATATAATTTGAATTTCAGAACCAGAGTTCACCATGCTAAAACACAGGATTCCTAACAAGGGAAAGTATAGCAGGTGAATCTTGTGAAGAATATGTTTTGAAAGAAAGAATTGCTGACCATGTCATGGTCATTCATTACCGACCAAATGAAGATTTCAAGTAAAGATTTGAGTAAAGGAAAAATATCAGATAAAATGAAGGACAAAAATTGTACAAGAAAAAAGAACCAAAAGTTCTGCATTGGGATGCAAGGGTCTAAAGGGGGCTCTTCTTCTGGTAAGAGTATCTATAACTTTTTCAGCTGACTTTCAAAAAGTCATTGGCCTTTTATTTAGATAAGCAAATATTGTTTCATAAATTGTTTCTATTAATATAAATAAATGCTTCTTCACCATTTTTTTGCATTGTCTTTTTCCTCTTTTAATTTTTTAAATAACCCCCTTGAATCTTTCATAACACAAACATATTCACCATCTGTTTGTGTTCTGGTTATATTTGCTGTATAAAAATAGTTTAAGTTTTTTAGCACCACCAAGAACCATTCTTAACCCGCCTGAAGAAAATATATTTCCCATTGATAATTAATGCTGGAAATCAATAGAAGAATTTCTATTTTTAATAGTAGTACTTTGTGCATTTTATGAATATTGTGAAGGAAATAATAATTCTCAGAGGAAAAAAAAATCAAAGTTAGTTCAAGTGTTTGTTAGTTTTGTTAAAAATTATACAAAAATGCAGGGTTCTTAGGTGGTTCTTTAGATAAGGAAGAGGAGACATAAGAGATGTGGGTTCAATCATTGGGTCAAGAAGATCCCCTGGAGGATGGCATGACAACCTACTCCAGTATTCTTGCCTGGGGAATCCCACGGACAGAGGAGCCCAACAGGCTATGGTCCATAGGGTCGCAAAGAGTAGGACATGACTGAAACAACTTAGCACATAAAAAAATACACTAAGGATTGCAGCTAAGTGGAAACTAAAGAGAATGTTTTTATTTCCAGAGCTACTTGCTGAACTTAATGATGAGTGAAATGCACATGACTTAAAGTTTTATTATAAAGTGATAAAATGCTTTGAGGCTCAAGACTCCTTCAAGTATAAATTGCAAGACTCCTCCAACCTTACTGAAGGCTCATTTGCAAGAAAGATCTCTGAACTTACTGACACTATTAACTTAATTAACTAATGTCTGAAACTTGCTTTTTCCATATTAACTCAATTAACTACCTGTGTAATGGTGGCCAAGTCACCTAGGCATAGGAGACAATAATTTTTGTTTTTTGTTTGTTTGTTTAAAGCTGAATACTCTTAAAAGTGAAAAGGGATTTTCTCTATTGTTGGCAGTTTCATTTTATTGTGAGGCTGAGCAACATAATTCTGTTTGCATACTGCCATCAGAGAACTAAATTTTACAAATCACTTCCCATATCTGAGCTATATTTGTATTTATTAACTATAATTTGTATCCTCATATATCCTAATCCCAGATAGAATTCATTGGCCAAAGGTAAACATGACAATAATTTTTGTTTGTTTGTTTGTTTGTTTAAAGCTGAATACTCTTAAAAGTGAAAAGGGATTTTCTCCATTGTTGGCAGTTTCATTTTATTGTGAGGCTGAGCAACATAATTCTGTTTGCATACTGCCATCAGAGAACTAAATTTTACAAATCACTTCCCATATCTGAGCTATATTTGTATTTATTAACTATAATTTGTATCCTCATATATCCTAATCCCAGATAGAATTCATTGGCCAAAGGTAAACACTTATTAACAGTTATAAAGTTAATTTTAAAAGAATAAAGTACATTATATTTTTATATTAATCTCCACTGTTCCTGGTTGCTAGACAGTCATCATCTAGTGTTCTTTTCGCCTTCTATGAGCTGCTAAATCATGTGGCCAGGAAACAGGGTATGAATTGTATTGATTTGTTCAATTCCCCAGTCTGGTGGTTAATGGCAGCCTACTATGGTGTCTCTCATTGAAATGTCCAAGACTTGCCTTGTGATTCTTTGTAGTTATTACATCTTCTAGTTCTCTTTTTATTATTACTAATATAAGCCCATGCAGACTATCAGAACATCACTTCCTATGAATGCAGCCATCATCGTAAACAAAGATGATTCTCATCACTTTTGTTATGCCAGTAAAGGTCCCATTATATTCCAAATAATATTACAGATATTATGTGTTCAAACATTTGAGTCAGTCCAATTGCACATCATCAAGCTATTTCAAATTAATACTTATGTATCATTCTGATTTGCAATATGTTAATGGCAGGTTCATAACATATTGTGAAGAAATGTACAACATAATTTAACTGTAGAAAGATCAAACTAAAATGGAATAATGAAATTTGTCTTAGATGACATTGTCTTTCTATTATTTTCTCTGCTATTTTATTCATCTTTAGTGAATATACAAAATGTTTTCTATATTTTACTAAATTAAAACATTTTGACATCAAAGATTTCTGCCTTTTTTCTATATCATATTAAAACATCCTGATTGGATTTCTATTTAAATCAAAGGAGGTGTTTTTGAAAATCTGACTTTACCTTTAGGGTATTTCTATTTCAACTCATTTGTAAGTTTTAAAACTAAACAATTGTTAATTCATATATCAGATATGATTTAAATAAATTGTTTTAGTTTATATTCTTTCCTTAATATTATGTAGNCTCTTGAGAGTCCCTTGGAGTGCAAGGAGATCCAACCAGTCCATTCTGAAGGAGATCAACCCTGGGATTTCTTTGGAAGGAATGATGCTAAAGCTGAAGCTCCAGTACTTTGGCCACCTCATGCGAAGAGTTGACTCATTGGAAAAGACCCTGATGCTGGGAGGGATTGGGGGCAGGAGGAGAAGGGGACGACCGAGGATGAGATGGCTGGATGGCATCACGGACTCAACAGACGTGAGTCTGAGTGAACTCTGGAGTTGGTGATGGACAGGGATGCCTGGTGTGCTGCAATTCATGGGGTCGCAAAGAGTCGGACACGATTGAGCGACTGAACTGAACTGATGGTTGTCTTTGCTGTGCAAAATCTTTTAATTTAATTAGATCTCATTTGTATGTTTGCTTTTATTTTCATTATCCTAGGAGATAGGTTTAGAGAAGGCAATGGCATCCCACTCCAATACCTTTGCCTGGAAAATCCCATGGATGGAGGAGCCTGGGGGCTGCAGTCCATGGGTTCGCTAAGAGTCGGACACGACTGAGAGACTTCACTTTCATTTTTCATTTTCAGGTATTGGAGAAGGAAATGGCAACCTATTCCAGTGTTCTCGGCCTGGAGAATCCCAAGGACAGGGGAGCCTGGTGGGCTGCTGTCTATGATGTCGCACAGAGTCGGACACGACTGAAGTCACTTAGCAGCAGCAGCAGCAGGAGGTAGGTCAAAATAGATCTTGCTGTGCTTTTTGACAAGGAGTGTTCTTCTGATGTTTTCCTCTAAGAATTTTAAACTGCCCAGTATTATATTTAGGTCTTTAATCTATTTTGAGTTTATTTTTGTGTATGGTGTTAGGGAGTAGTAGGAATGTAGATTGATACAGCTACTATGGAGAATAGTATGGAGGTTCCTTAAAAAATTAAAAATAGAGCTACCATATGATCCAGCAATCACAGTGCTGGGCATACACTGAGAAAACCATAAATCAAAAAGATACATGTACCCAATGTTCATTGCAGCACTATTCACAATAACCAGGACATCAAAGCAACCTAAACATCCACCAACAGATGACTGTATAAAGATATGGTACATATATGCAATGGAATATTACTCGGCCATAAAAAGGATGACATTGGGTCATTTGTAAGGACATGGATGGACAGTCATACAGAGTGAAGTGAGTCAGAAAGAGAAAAACAAAGATCTAGAAAAAGAATCTAGAAAAATAGTACAGATGAATCTATTTGCAGGGCAGGAATAGAGACACAGACATGGAGAATGGACTTGTGGTCATGGAGAAGAAGGGTAGGATAAATTGGAAGACTAGAATCAACATTTGTGTACTGTATGAAACAGATAGCTAATGGGAAGCTATTGTATAGTGCAGAGAGCTCAGCTGGGTGCTCTGTGGTGACCTAGGTGGGTGGGATGGAGAAGCGGGAGTGAGTTCCACAAGGGAGGGGATATGTGTATACACATACATGATTCACTCTGTTGTACCACAGAAACTAACACAACATTGTAAAGCAACTATACTCCAATTTTTAAAAATTTGCAAATATGAAAAACAAATTCAGATATATATTAAAATTTAATTGTTAATCATTGGTGCATTGTATATTAATACTGTCTTCAAGATCAGCAATGCCAAATGGCTTTGTTCTTTCAACGAAAACATATTCATCAAAGTGTGAAGTTCTTAATGTAAGACCAGAAACTATAAAACTCCTAGAGGAGAACATAGGCAAAACACTCTCTGACATAAATCACAGCAGGATCCTCTATGACCCACCTCCCAGAATACTGGAAATAAAAGCAAAAATAAACAAATGGGACCTAATTAAAATTAAAAGCTTCTGCACAACAAAGGAAACTATAAGCAAGGTGGAAAGACAGCCTTCAGAATAGGAAAAAATAATAGCAAATGAAGCAACTGACAAAGAATTAATCTCAGAAATATACAAGCAACTCCTGCAGCTCAATTCCAGAAAAATAAATGACTCAATCAAAAAATGGGTCAAAGACCTAAACAGACATTTCTCCAAAGAAGACATACAGATGGCTAACAAACACATGAAAAGATGAAAAGATGCTCAACATCACTCAGTACCAGAGAAATGCAAATAAATAAATAAATAAATAAATAAAATCCACAAAGAGGTACCATTTCACACCAGTCAGAATGAAACTGAAGTGGCTCAGTTGTGTCCAACTCTTTGTGACCCCATGGACTGAAGCCTACCAGGTTCCTTCCTCCATGGGATTCTCCAGGCAAGAATACTGGAGTGAGTTGCCATTTCCTTCTCCAGGGGATCTTCCCAACCTAGGGATCGAACCCGGGTCTTGTGCATTGCAGGCAAACGTTTTAACCCCTGAGCCACCAGGGAAGCCAGTCAGAATGGCTGCTATCCAAAAGTCTACAAGCAATAAATGCTGGAGAGGGTGTGGAGAATAGGGAACCCTCTTACACTGTTGGTAGGAATGTAAACTAGTACAGTCACTATGGAAAACAGTGTGGAGATTCCTTATAAAACTGGAAATAGAACAGCCATACAACCCAGCAATCCCACTGCTGGGCATACACACCAAGGAAACCAGAAGTGAAAGAGACACGTGAACACCAATGTTCATCACAGCACTGTTTACGATAGCCGGGACATGGAAGCAACCTAGATGTCCATCAGCAGACGAATGGATAAGACAGATGTGGTACATATACACAATGGAGTATTACTCAGCCATTAAAAATAATACATTTGAATTAGTTCTAATGAGGTGGATGAAATTGAAACCTATTATACAGAGTGAAGTAAGCCAGAAAGAAAAACACCAATACAGTATAATAGCACATATATATGGAATTTAGAAAGATGGTAACAATAACCCTGTATGTGAGACAGCAAAAGAGACACAGATGTATAGAACAGTCTTTTGGACTCAGTGGGAGAGGGCGAGGGTGGGATGATTTGGGAGAATGGGCATTGAAACATATATATTATCATATGCGAAACGAATTGCCAATCCAGGTATGATGCTTGAGGCTGGTGCACTGGGATGACCCAGAAGGATTACATGGGGAGGGAGGTGGGAGGGGGGTTCAGGATGGGGAACATATGTACACCCGTAGCAGATGCATGTCGATGTATGGCACAACCATTACAATATTGTAGATAATTAGCCTCCAATTAAAATAAATAAATTTATATTAAAAAAAACAAAATGTGAAGTTCACCAAGACCAAGTGTTTATCAGTTACATCTGAAGAGACTGACCAGACTACCCACACATTTGAGTGAGTTTCTATCTCCATGAAAGATATATTTTATAAAACCAAAAAAAAAAAAAGAAAGAAAAACCCTTAAAGTTAACTAGCAAACAGGAATACTATCTGACTGTGAACATTTGATTTTAATTTATAATCTAGTGAGTAAGATTTTATCTCTTTAGGACTACATTGCAAGTCAATGAACTTTTTTGTACTGCATTTAGATAAGATACAGTATATCTGAGTGCTTTTTAGTGTCAAGTATAATTTTTTAAATCAGAAGAATATTTTTTCATTTTTATTTTCCCATTAAAACTAGGGAGCAGATATATTATTGGGTTCATAGATTTGTTATCTCAAAATGTCCTAACCTCACTAACATTCTTTGGCCCCATGCCTTTAAAACTGTTCATAATAGCCAGGACATGGAAGCAACCTAGATGTCCATCAGCAGATGAATGGATAAGAAAGCTGTGGTACATATACACAATGGAGTATTACTCAGCCATTAAAAAGAATACATTTGAATCAATTCTAATGAGATGGATGAAACTGGAGCCAATTATACAGAGTGAAGTAAGCTAGAAAGAAAAACACCAATACAGTGTACTAACACATATATATATGGAATTTAGAAACATGGTAATGATAACCCTGTATGCGAGACAGAGGCATACACACCGAGGAAACCAGAATTGAAAGAGACACATGTACCCCAATGTTTATTGCAGCACTGTTTATAATAGCCAAGACATGAAAACAATCTAGATGTTCATCAGCAGATGAATGGATAAGAAAGCTGTGGTACATATACACAATGAAGTATTACTCAGCCATTAAAATGAATACATTTGAATCAGTACTAATGCGATGGATGAAACTGGAGCCGATTATACAGAGTGAATTAAGCCAGAAAGAAAAACATCAATACAGTATACTAACACATATATATATGGAATTTAGAAACATGGTAATGATAACCCGGTATGCGAGACAGCAAAAGAGACACAGATGTATAGAACGGACTTTTGGACTCTGAGGGAGAGGGAGAGGGTGGGATGATTTGGGAGAATGGCACTGAAACATGTTTACTATCATGTAAGAAATGAATCACCAGTCTATGTTCGATACAGGATACAGGATGCTTGGGAGTGGTGCATGGGGTTGATCCAGAGAATTGATATTGGGTGGGAGGTTGGGGGGGCGGTTTCAGGACTGGGAACTCATGTACACCCGAGATGGATTCTTGTCAATGTATGGCAGAACCAATACAGTAATGTAAAGTAAAATAAACTAAAAATAACAATTAAAAAAATTAGAGTTGTATAGTTTATTGATTAACCATTTACTAGCCAGATGTAATCAAATTGACATTTATACTCTGAAATTGTGCAGTTTCTTAGCAATTATATTTGATGTTTTAGGTACTTATTACAGGTTGAATTGTTTTCCCCCAGAAGTTCTTGAAGACCTCATCCTTAGTACCTGTGAATGTGATCTTATTTTTAAACAAGATCTTTGTAGCTGATCAATTAGAGTCAGCCCCAATCCAATAAGACTGGTATCCTTTATAAAAATGGAGCATTTTGAACACAGACCCAAGTGGAAGACAATGTGAAGATAATGAGAAAACATCCTCTACAAGTCCAGGAACTCTTGTAGCTATGCATTGCAAGTGGATTCTTTTACCAGTCAGTCACAAAGGAAGCCCAAGCATTAGAGTGGATAGCCTATCCTTTCTCCAGCGGGTCTTCCCAACCCAGGAATCGAACCAGGGTCTCCTGCACTGCAAGCAGATTTTTTACCAACTGATATATCAGGGAAGCCCCTTGCAACTATCAGAGGTTTGGTAAGGCACGATGCAGAATTTTCTCTAATAGCTCTCAGGAGGAACCAATCCTGAGCACAATTTTATTCAAGACTTCTAAGTCTAGACTTAAGAAATGTTAAACCATGTATTTCTGTTGTAAAGATACCCAGTTTATACTCAGTTCCGTTTAGTCACCCAGTCACGTCCAACTCTGCTGGCCATGAATTGAAGCACACCAGACCTCCCTGTCCATCACCAACTCTCAGAACTTGCTCAAGCTCATGTCCATTGAGTGAATGATGCAAGCAAACCATCTCCTTCTCTGTCACCATCTGATCTTGGCTGAGAAGTAAAAGTTGCTCAGTTTAGTTCAGTTCAGTCTCTCAGTCGTGTTCGACTCTTTGTGACCCCATGAATCGCAGCATGCCAGGCCTCCCTGTCCATCACCAACTCCGGAGTTCACTCAGATTCACGTCCATCGAGTCAGTGATGCCATCCAGCCATCTCATCCTCTGTCGTCCCCTTCTCCTCCTGCCCCCAATCCCTCCCAGCATCAGAGTCTTTTCCAATGAGTCAGCCCTTCGCATGAGGTGGCCAAAGTACTGGAGTTTCAGCTTTAGCATCACTTCTTCTAAAGAACACCCAGGGCTGATCTCCTGCAGAATGGATTGGTTGGATCTCCTTGCAGTCCAAGGGACTCTCAAGAGTCTTCTCCAACACCACAGTTCAAAAGCATCAATTCTTCGGTGCTCAGCGTTCTTCACAGTCCAACTCTCACATCCATACATGACCACAGGAAAAACCATAGCCTTGACTAGACGGACCTTAGTCTGCAAAGTAATGTCTCTGCTTTTGAATATGCTATCTAGGTTGCTCATAAGTTTCCTTCCAAGGAGTAAGCGTCTTTTAATATCATGGCTGCAGTCACCATCTGCAGTGATTTGGGAACCCCAAAATATAAAGTCTGACACTGTTTCTATTGTTTCCCCATCTATTTCCCATGAAGTGATCAGACCAGATGCCATGATCTTCGTTTTCTGAATGTTGAGCTTTAAGCCAAATTTTTCACTCTCCATTTTCACTTTCATCAAGAAGCTTTTTAGCTTCTCTTCACTTTTAGCCATAAGGGTGGTGTCATCTGCATATCTGAGGTTATTCATATTTCTCCCAGCAATCTTGATTCCAGCTTGTTTATTGTTTCTTACAGTCTAGCATTTCTCATGATGTACTCTGCATATAGGTTAAATAAGCAGGGTGACAATATATAGCCTTGACATACTCCTTTTCCTATTTGGAACCAGTCTGTTGTCCCATGTCCAGTTCTAACTGTTGCTGCCTGACCTGCATATAGATTTCTCAATAGACCAGTAAGGTGATCTGGTACGCCCATCTCTTTCAGAATTTTCCACAGTTTATTGTGATCCACACAGTCAGAAGCTTTGGCATAGTCAGTAAAGCAGAAATAGATGTTTTTCTGGAACTCTCTTTTCCCATGATCCAACAGATGTTGGCAATTTGATCTCTGGTTCCTCTGCCTTTTCTAAAACCAGCTTGAACATCTGGAAGTTCAGGGTTCACATATTGCTGAAGCCTGGATTGGAGAATTTTGAGCATTACTTTACTAGCATGTGAGATGAGTGCAATTGTGCAGTAGTTTGAGCATTCTTTGGCATTGCCTTTCTTTGGGATAGGAATGAAAACTGACCTTTTCCAATCCTGTGGCCACTGCTGAGTTTTCCAAATTTGCTGGCATATTGAGTGCAGCACTTTCACAGCATCATCTTTCAGGATTTGAACTAGCTCAGTGGGAATTCCATTACCTCCACTAGCGTTGTTCATAGTGATGCTTTCCAAGGCGCACTTGACTTCACATTCCAGGATGTCAGGCTCTAGATGAGTGATCACACTATCATGATTATCCCTGTCATGAAGATCTTTTTTGTACAGTTCTTCTGTGTATTCTTGCTACCTCTTCTTAATATCTTCTGCTTCTGTCAGGTCCAGACCATTTCTGTCCTTTATTGAGCCCATCTTTGCATGAAATGTTCCCTTGGTATCTCTAATTTTCTTGAAGATACCTCTAGTCTTTCCCATTCTGTTCTTTTCTTGTATTTCTTTGCACTGATTGCTGAGATAGGCTTTCTTATTTCTTCTTGCTATTCTTTGGAACTCTACATTGAGCTGCTTATATCTTTCCTTTTCTCCTTTGTTTTTCACCTCTCTTTTTTTCATCGCTCTTTTTTTGTTGTTGTTATTATTGTGTCTGTTTATTTTAGTTTTTTGTGAAACAAGTAATCCACACACACACACACACACACACAATTCATTTTTGGATGAGAAGATGCAGATAGGTAAAAAATAAAATAAAATACAGATAACACTGTGATTCACATTTAACCTTTTGTTATATAATAATTCAGACTTTTTTGGTACTATGACATATATGAATATACTTATAAGATATACTTAGATAGGGATATCTATATATATCATCGCTCTTTGTAATGCCTCCCCAGACAGCCATTTTGCTTTTTTGCATTTCATTTCCATGGAGATTGTCTTGAACCCTGTCTCCTGTACAATGTCACGAAACTCATTCTATAGTTCATCAGTCACTCTATCAGATCTAGTCTGATCTGATAGATACTTTTTTTCACTTCCACTGTATAATCATAAGGGATTTGATTTAGTTCATATCTGAATGGTCTAGTGGTTTTTCCTAATTTCTTCAATTTAAGTTTGAATTTGGTAATAAGGAGTTGATGGTCTGAGCCAGTCAGCTCCTAGTCTTGTTTTTGTTAACTGTCTAGAGCTTCTCCATCTGCAAAGAATATAATCAATCTGATTTCAGTGTTGACCATCTGGTGATGTCCATGTGTAGAGTCTTCTCTTGTGTTGTTCTAAGAGGGTGTTTGCTATGACCAGTGCATTTTCTTGGCAAAACTCTATTAGTCTTTGTCCTGCTTCATTCCACATTCCAAGGCCAAATTTCCTGTTACTCCTGGTGTTTCATGACTTCCTCCTTTTGCATTCCAGTCCCCTGTAATGAAAAGGACATCTTTTTGGGGTGTTAGTTCTAAAAGGTCTTGTAGGTCTTCATAGAACTGTTCAACTTCAGCTTCTTCAGCGTTACTGGTTGGGGCATAGACTTGAATTGCTGTGATATTGAATGGTTTGCCTTGGAAATGAACAGAGATCATTCTGTCGTTTTTGAGATTGCATCCAAGTACTGCATTTTGTACTCTTTATTGACCATGATGACTACTCCATTAACACTTGTGTCCAACTGTTTGCAACCCAACGACTATACAGTCCATTAAATTCTCTAGATCAGAATACTGGAGTGGGTAGCCTTTCCCTTCTTCAGGGGATCTTCCCAACCCAGGGAGTGAACCCAGGTCTCCCACATTGCAGGCGGATTGTTTACCAGCTGACCCACCAGGGAAGCCCAAGAATATTAGAGAAGGTAGTCTATCTCTTTTTCAAGGGGTCTTCCCAACCCAGGAATTGAACTGGTTTCTCCTACTTTGCAGACAGATTCTATTACCAACTGAGCTATCAGGGAAGCCCTGGATAATGGCAACCCCCTTCAAAAGGTCCAGTGCCACACTCAGGATGCCTGACCTTTAAGCAGGCCACCACAGACCCACACCTCTTCTGGATTCTCCTAGACACTCATGGGGAAGTCTGTGTCAGTCTCTTGTGAGGTCACTGCTCCTTTCTCCTGTGGTGATGCTGTGTATCACCAACTCAATGGACATGTGTTTGAGCAAGCTCTGAAAGTTGATGATGGATAGGAAAGCCTGGCATGCTACAGTTCATGGGGTTGCAAAAAGTTGGACGTGACTGAATGACTCAAGTGAACTGATGCCAACCTGAGAACACTATTAAATCATCCTTTTAATATTATGAATGTGTTTCCCTTTAGAGCATATAGATTTAATGTAATTGATCATATTCATTGTATAATGATATTCTGTTAAGCTCTATGCTTTCTATTTTCTCCCACCCATTTATTTTTTATTGAAAAATTTATGGCTCATGGCTAATGATGGATAGGAAAGCCTGGCATGCTACAGTTCATGGGGTTGCAAAAAGTTGGACGTGACTGAATGACTCAAGTGAACTGATGCCAACCTGAGAACACTATTAAATCATCCTTTTAATATTATGAATGTGTTTCCCTTTAGAGCATATAGATTTAATGTAATTGATCATATTCATTGTATAATGATATTCTGTTAAGCTCTATGCTTTCTATTTTCTCCCACCCATTTATTTTTTATTGAAAAATTTATGGCTCATGGCTACTTCAGAATGGGCAGACATTCTGAATTATTTTTTCTTGTTAAAACATTATGATGAACATAGGGTTTTAAAGTTCAAAGATTCCACCATCCTTTGGAATCCAGCCGATTTATTTATTTATTTTATTGTCATCAGTTTAATTGCATGAACATACTTTGTCAATAATTTTAGAAATTTTAATGCCATTTTAAATTCAGAGTATGCTCAATTTAATTTCAATTTCATAATTATTTTAGTTGGCCAAAAAGCTTGTTCAGATTTTGCTGTAATATCTTAAAGAAAAATCTGAATGAAGTTTTTTACCAACCCCAATAATATTTCTAAGCATATTAAATATTTGTCTTTTCTTTATTGTTTTGGTCACTGTGGCAAATAATCTATTTTTAACCATGCAGTAAGTATCCAATAGATACTTTGGGAATAGTCAAAGTATAAGAAAAGGAAAACAGTTGTGTAAAATTTTATCAAACAAAATTACAAATAGTAGAAAACACTACAGTCACTTTATTTTAAAAACATAAATGATACCAATGTCTATATGTAATATGTTAGCAAATATTCTTATTTTCTTGATGAAGCTTCTAAGACCTTTGGAACACTGAGGAATATATAATTTAAATTAATTTATTTCCCAAGTAAGTGTGCAATATTGCTTTTATAAGGAACAAAGCGAGTGGAGGTGAGGGATTCCAGTTGAGCTGTTTCAAATCCTGAAAGATGATGCTGT
>SJXQ01007617.1:0-39925 GCA_006408695.1 Aepyceros melampus | reverse complement strand
CATCACTGACTGGATGGACGTGAGTCTGAGTGAACTCCGGGAGATGGTGATGGACAGGGAAGCCTGGCATGCTGCGATTCATGGGGTCTCAAAGAGTCGGACACGACTGAGCAACTGAACTGAACTGAAAGAACTTTTCCAAGAACTTTTAAAATTTATATTCATCTTTTATTCCCTAATATTTAAAAAGCAGTGCAGAATTTCAGTTCAGTTCAGTTCATTCATTCAGTCATGTCTAATTCTTTGTAACCCTATGGACTGCAGCACATCAGGCCTCCCTGTCCATCACCAACTCCCAGAGCTGCTCAAACTCATGTCCATCCAGTTGGTGATGCCATCCAACCATCTCATCTTCTGTCATCCCCTTCTCCTTCTACATTCAATCTTTCCCAGCAACATAATCTTTTCCAATGATTCAGTTCTTTGGATCAGGTAGACAAACTGTTGGAGCTTCAGCTTCAGCATCAGCATCAGCATCAGTCCTTCCAATGAATATTCATGACTCATTTCCTTCATGATTGACTGATTTGATCTCCTTGCAGCCCAAGGGACTCTCAAGAGTATTCTCCAACATCATAGTTCAAAAGCAATATTTTTGTATTTCTAAATCATTTTAGTTTTTAAGCAGTCTTTGGGATCTAAATAAAGCTTTCAGTTCTGATTCTTGCTAAGTGCTACTGCATCTCCTGGAAGATCAATCAAGTAAATATGTGATAAAATAATACTATTATGGACATTTACAAGTAGTCAAATTACTAGTTCAATTTAGCTTATTTATCATATTAAGCATGGGTTTCCCTGACAGCTCAGTTGGTAAAGAATCCATCTGCATTGCAGGAGACCTGAGTTTGATCCCTGGGTTGGGACAATGCCCTGGAAAAAGGGAAAGGCTACCCACTCTAGTATTCTGGCCTAGTTCTCTAGGCCATGGACTATATAGTCCACGGGATAAGATTTTTAGTCTAATTATTATCAAATTCTCACTGATTGTATTGATATATATTTTATGTACCATAAATTTGATCCATTTCAACTGTATAGTTCAATGATTTATGACAATATTATATATAAATCTCTACAATTACCGTAATGATCAAAATCTAGTATATTCTACCCCCAGCCTTTGGAACATAGAATTTCTCAGATGTTTTTTGGTAATATACTCCTTCCTCCACACCTGGAGTCAGCAATGGCATGATTCTTATCTCTATAAACTAATTTGCATTTATCTGCACTATCTTGTACCTGGTATCCTTCATTGAACATGATTTTGAGATGGGGTTGTTTTTATCAATAATTTTTGATTTCTGCTTGTGGCTGAGAAGTATTCCATTGAAATACACAATACATTTTATTCATCCATTTATATATTGATGGAAAATCAGATGGTTTCACTTTTGACTATTGTGAATTTTGCTGCTATAATATTCAGGTACCTGTTTTTTTTTTTTTGTTTGTTTGTTTTTTTTTGTGTGTGTGTATATATATATATGTTTTCATTTCTTTTGTGTAAATATGTAGGAGTGGAAGGCTGGATCATATAGGAGGGTTATGTTTAAATTATTTAAGAAAGAGACAAAATGTTTTCCAAAGTAGATTTTCAGTTTTATACTCCTAGTCATCTATGAGAACTTCAGTTGCTCTGAAGCCTCACCAAACTTTCGGTCATTTTAGCATTAGTCATTCTTGGAAATATCTATTTAGTGGCTCTCATTTTTTTGCTTTTGATTTGCATTTACCTTATTTCTGATTCTACTGAGGATAGTTTTATTGCTTAATGGTTTTTAGGTTTATTTTCTCTACAACTTGTTCAAATATTTTGATCTTTTTTAGTGAATTGTTTCCCCATATCATGATTGAGTTGTAAAAGTCTTTCATGTATTCTGCATGTAAATCCTTTCTTAGATATACACATTAAAATGTTTCATTCTATAATTTGCATTTTTATTTCTTAGGTTTTTTGTCTGATCATTTTTACTTATTTATCATTTATCATTTTTACTTTATTTCATATGCCAGATTATTTTGTCTGAAAACATATTTTCTTATTCTAATATCACAAATATTTTTTTCTCTATTTTTGTCTAGAAGATATTAGTCTAGCTTTTATATTAAGGGTTTCTCTCATAGCTCAGTTGGTAAAGAGTCTACCTGCAATGCAGGAGACCCCGGTTGGATTCCTAGGTCGGGAAGATACTCTGGAGAAGGGATAGGCTACCCACTCCAGTATTCTTGGGCTTCCCTTGTGGCTCAACTGGTAAAGAATCCGCCTGCAATGTGGAAGACCTGTTTGATCCCTGGATTGGGACGATCCCCTGGAGAAGGGAAAGGCTACCAACTTCAGTATCCTGGCCTAGAGAATTCCATGGACTGTATAGACCTTGGGGTCACAAAGAGGCAGACACAACTGAGCAACTTTCACTTACTTACTTATGTTATATTTTAGGTCAATTTTGTTGTAGTATGAAGGAAAGTCAATGTTCTTAATATCTCACATAGATAATATTTCATAACATACTGACTTGCTCCAACACTGTTAGCCAAAAAGTTTTTTCCCCTTAACTGACTCAGCATCTTTGTTGAAAATCAATTGGCCATTTATGTGTAAGTCTATTTCTATAATTCTCCACTGCATTCTATATACTTACTTATATAAGACTCTTGGAAACACTATCATAAGTAGTTTAAACCTTCCAATGTTTTTCTTCATTTTAGAAATTGTTCAAAGAATGATAAGTACATAAAATGAAGAATATGCTAATTAGCTTGATTGTATATATGTTTTATACGTCGCTGGTGCCTCAGATGGTAAAGTGTCTGTCTGCGTTGCAGGAGGCCTGGGTTTGATCCCTGGATTGGGAAGATCCCCTGGAGAAGGAAATGGCAGCCCACTCCAGTATTCTTGCCTGGAAAATCCCATGGATGATGGAACCTTGTAGGCTACTGTCCATGGGGTCACAAAAAGTCGGACATGACTGATCGACTTCATTTCACTTCACTTACTTTTATACACCCCAATGTACACATATATCAAAACATCAGGGTTTACACCCTGTGTGTGTGTGTGTGTGTGTGTGTGTGTATTTGTGTGTCTGTGTGGATGCTAAGTCACTTCAGTCATGCCCGACTCTTTTTGACCCTATGGACTATAGCCAGCCAGGTTCCTCTGTTCATGGGGATTCTTCAGGTAAGAATACTAGAGTGCTTTTCCATGCCTTCCTCCAGGGGATCTTCCTGACACAGGGATCAAACCCACATTTCATGTTTCTTGTATTGGCAGACAAGTTCTTTACCACTAGCAACACCTGGGAAGCCTATTATATGTATACATGTACATATATATATATATATATAATTTTTACTTATATCCAGTAAATTATTATATTAAGTCTATCACACCTCAATAAAGCTAGAAAAGCATTGCTTATTTTTTAGGCATATTCAATCTTCCAAACTATGGATATGGTTTATCCCATTATTTATTTAGGTCTTTTAAAATTAGTAACAGCAATGTTTTGTTGTTTTCAGTTCAAAAATCTTTCATGTCATCTGTTAAATGTGTTTCTAAGTATTATATGTTGGTGCTTTTGTAAACAGAATTTTAAAAAATCCTATGACATATCATAGAATGCTATGTGCTTCCATTTATATAACTCACTGGAATTTAGTCTGTGTTAGGTAGAAAAGAGTACAGGCTTTGTAGTCTGATATATTTAAATTTAATTCTGACAGTTATTAGATATATATTTTATTCAGATCTAAAATTATTATGATGATGATACCTATTTACTTAATTTTGAAAATAAACAGAGATTTCATAGCATATAGAGAATGCCACTATATTTAAATCTATCATTGCAAATGGAGTGGAGAGAGAAAAACAAAAATTTTCCTGTATCACTTCCAAAGAAAATACAAATGCACTTTCTTTTTCTATTTCATGAAACAATTCCCATGTCTGCCAACACAACACTCTCCTCTCCATATCCTGTACAAATTATCTTACCACTGTTGGAAAAAATCGATAGACATCCAAATAATTACAAGCACTCTATTTTACTCACATGTAAATTGTAAACCACTTTCCCAGCTTAAACTCTTTATACTATGCACATTCTAAACAAGTACTTTATAATAACTTTAAAAAGTGATCATAATGCTTACTGTTTATAAAACAAAAGAGTAAACAAAACAAATTATAGTAAACATTATAGATATTGCACCTAGCCCTTTACATCAATTGTTGATGAAAAAATAACAAAACAGTCTCACTTCTTTTATAGATTGTGTTCTTTGAAGCAACAATAAATTGAAGCATTAAAACGTAAAACACTTCATTGAACTGAAAGACAAAAAGTGAATGTGAAATCCAATACCTAAGGGAAAAACTGTTTTCTAATATCAGCTTTTATGCCTCCTTTTGCTTTTGATACATGATAAAAAAACTGAATTCTAAATAAAAATGCCAGAAGAATTGCCATACTAATATTTTAACCAGTTCTGCATACCAGTGAAGGTTACTAAGAAATAAAATAAATAAAATATATGAGATGCCACCCAAATGGAAGTGGGAGGTTAGTAAGATAAACAATTCTATCAAATCTATCATTAAGTAGCTCCTTTTCTAATGGCAAATATGATATTTATTTCAAAGCTATTCAATGTATTTGTGAAAAATGTACTGAAATATATTGTGATGCTGTTCAAATTTTATCATTAAAATTTCCAAGTCTTTAGATCCTTCTTCAGCTTATTCAAATCTTGAGTTCTACATGTGTACCTTTGTGTGTGTGTGTTGGATCTATGATAAGAGGCCTTGATTTCTTTGGGACCCTTATTCTACTAAGATCAGAGGTAATGAAAATTGACAGGAGTTTAGTCTATCTTTATGTGCTGCAGCTTATTCTTGTAGGTGCTAGCTTGTTCTTGATCTTGCCAGCATTGTGTCTATTTGCCTATCCCAACTACTTACACTGTGCTATTCAGGCTTCAGTATCAGTGAGAAAGTAAGACTACCTCCTTAGAAAGACTGCCTAACTTGTTCCATAGGAACCAGTTTCATTAGGTCAGCTACTTCTAGCAAATCTCTCACTAAATTTTGATTGACCCTATTCCTAATACAAAGGATTTAGATCTTTGCGGAAAGGTTTTTTGTTTGTTTGTTTTGTTTTTAAGGATAAGCTTGTAAAGTCTGACCACATATGTAATCCTTTCAAAATTATCTGTATTTTTCTCTTTTCACTTTCTCAGAATGCTTACTAAGTGAAAATATATCTTACACAAGAAACTGAGTAATACTTTTCAAGTGTATAGCGATTTTCTGCAACATTACTGAATAGAACTTAATATCATTTGAAATAATTGACTGTTTTTGCTTAATCGTCTACTAATATGTAGAAGAAAATAGAAACATGTTTTGTTTGTTTTTGTTAGGTAGATATTTTATAAAAATGATATAATTATGCTCTGCAGTTTAATTCAAAGGGTTAATAGATTTATTCAACAGATTCACTATAGTTTATTGACTGAAACTTCTAAGAAAAGTTTGAATGGTCACAGAAAAGATATCACTTCTTTCTCTTTTAATATTTTTCACAGAATATGTTATCACATAGTGTCATTCCTTTTCCCTGGAGGAGATACACTGCTTTGACTTCCAATTGAAAATGAAAGAGGCACACTAGAAAACAAAATGAATTTTGACATGTTTTACTCATGAGAAGAATTTTGGACTTTGAAGTCACTGAATCTTATCAGAACAATTCACAGTGGAAGGCTAAACTCTGAAATTGAGGCAGAATTTCAAAACTCTATAGATATAGGGAAAAATAATATAAAGAAGCTTCTAGGTAACTCTTTGATAAACTGTGCTTCTTCTACTGTATTCATCTGGCTAGTTTTGATCTTGGAGAGAAAATAGTGAGCAGTCCTAAAGAGAGAGCTTACCTTCCTGAACAGGAACTTAACCTGCATAACCTGGAGGAGGAAATGGCAACCCATTCCAGTATTCTTGCCTGGGAAATTCCATGGACAGAGGTGCCTGGTGGACTACAGTCAATGGGATCACTAAGAGTCAGACACCACTGACCAAACACAAACACACAGTCTGAATGAAAATCGGGAATCTTGGCCATTAGCCTGAGAGCGTAACAGGCAGGAAGGCCAGGGGTCTCCAAACGGAGGAAACAGCCTGCAAGTGTCAGACATTTTCTCTCTCTTAAGAGGCAGGAGAAAACAAACTAGCGATATATTTTCCTTCTCTATACAAATTTAAAAGGTTTCTCTTAAAATTCTGTGTTGCCATAATGACATCTGATTTCACCTGAAGTTAACCAATGCCTTTTTCTTATGGAAATGTTTGTCTTAAGCTATGCTAATGTACTATGCATCCACCCCAAACTCTGTCTTCAAGTTGGTTCTGCCTTTTGGGCTCAGAACCTACTTGATAAACCAGTATATTATACTCCTATATTGTTCCTCTAATCTATGTAAATGAAACTTTTTGTATGGTGACCTGCCCTTCTTCAAGATTCAAGTTAATCATTTTATGGCCCAAGATAAACCATTTGGAGCCAAGGTTATCCCAAAATACATCTTATGGGTGAGGGGCCTGGTGCCATTCTAAGTTAACAGGCTGCTGGTGACTATATAACATCCAGCTGAAGGCTAGCAGGACCTTTTGGGCTCAGAACCTACTTGATAAACCAGTATGTTATACTCCTATATTGTTCCTCTAATCTATGTAAATGAAACTTTTTGTATGGTGACCTGCCCTTCTTCAAGATTCAAGTTAATCATTTTATGGCCCAAGATAAACCATTTGGAGCCAAGGTTATCCCAAAATACATCTTATGGGTGAGGGGCCTGGTGCCATTCTAAGTTAACAGGCTGCTGGTGACTATATAACATCCAGCTGAAGGCTAGCAGGGGGGTATCTTCCTACCCACTTCTGATGCCTATGTCAGAAGCTTTCTCTATCTCCTTTATACTTTAATAAAACTTTATTACACAAAAGCTCTGAGCGATCAAGCCTTGTCTCTGGCCCTGGATTGAATTCTTCTCCTCCGGAGGCCAAGAATCCCAGCATCGTAATTCAACAACGACCTTTCAAGACCACCAGGAATCTAGACCATTGGCCCTGGCTCTTTCCCTCATTTGAAAGTAAGAATGCTTTAAGGAGGCAAAAACTGTAAAACAAGTATGTGAATGTTCAGTCTCCCAGTCATGTCCAACTCTTTGTTACTCCACAGACTGCAACCTGCCAGGCTCCTCTGTCCATGGGATTATCCAGGAAAGAACACTGGAGTAATGCAAAGTTTATTATTAGAGATGCATCATAGAATGTGGAAGAGCACACAGAAATAGAATTTATTTAAAACTGGAGCAAGGCAGAAATACACACCAGGAGAGAAAAAGTATGGGCTTCCTTCCTAAGCAAGAGGAGTGCAAGCATCCTGAGTGAAGACCACAGTAAAGAGGTGATTGTAATCACTTACACTGATCAGTCCTTCTGGGTTTTTGTTTGTCTTTGGACAATTATTGCATTTCTTTCTTCTCTCCTGACAGGTCCTAGGACCCTCTGCAACTATCTCATGTGCTAAGCTATGTCTCTAATAATGAAGTCAACCCTCCATGAAGATTCTGCATCCATGAATAGAACCAACTTCAACTAAAACAAACAAACAAAAAAACCTAACAAACTAATTTTTAAAAATTTCCAGAAAAGTCGCTCAGCCCTGTCTGACTTTTTGCAACTCGATGGATAGTCCATGGAGTTCTCCAGGCCAGAATACTGGAGCGGGTAGCTTTTTCCCTTCTCCCACAGATCTTCCTAACCTAGTAATTGAACAAGGGCCTCCTACATTGCAGACAGATTCTTTACCAACTGAGCTATCAGAGAAGCCCAAAGATTCAATACTATGGCATTTAAAAAATAATTTTAGCATCCATAAATTTGGTAGTTTGCAACGATCTTTCAGATGGGAGAACACAAAGGATACGAGTGTTGGATCCCTGGGTTGGGAAGATCCCTTGGAGGAGACAATGGCAACCCACTCCAGTATTCTTGTCTGGAGAATTCCATGGATAGAGGAGCCTGGTGGGCTACAGTCCATGGGGTTGCAAAGAGTCAGACACAACTGGCATACATGTGGCATGACTCGTGATATGGATCCAATCCATCTTAGATACTGAAAGACACTTGAACTTTTATGGCATACTCTGGTCTGAACTACAAGTTCAAATTATTTTCTAAAATAGACTCAAAAAAAGGAGGTTAAGAGAATGCTACCAGGTTATTAAGGATATGTTATTATTGACATATTGATTATGCAGAGGAATCTATCAAACATGAGGGAAGAAATGTATTGAATTAAATGAAGAGTTCAGTTAGCAAATTAAAGAAGGACATAGTTCAATTAAACATAACCTTGAAAGTAAAAATAAATACAAACAAGAAATTAGTCCGTGGAGTGGCTTTTATTCTTCTAATTGCAAGAAAAGATAGGCAGGGACAGGTTACTATTAAGACCAATTAAAGTGAAATATCTTACTCAGAGTGCTACTGAACATAATTCATTCCCAATTGTCCTAGGAGTCAGGTCTCTCCATCTAAGCTGTTAGCACTGCAGTGACAAAATGCATGTGACTTAGACAAACACAATTTGGGATCAGAAACTCAGGCAATTTATTTATTAAAAATACCTGAATATTTTAGAGTTGTACATCAAAATCTATCCAGTTAGGTCAAAGAACTCAGTTTATAAAAGAATTCTTAATAGCAAAATAGTAATTGTCTAGGACTAAATACATAAATCTTATCATACCAATAATGATATTTCTCAAACTGAATTAAGTGTATTTGAAAGATTAAACATTTTTGAATGATTAAAGCTCAAGTAATATTTATGGTAATTCTTTAAAACAAACAAAAAAAATGAACAATGTATTGCAAACTAGCAATTGTAATGGAGTAAGAGTCAGTGGATCAAAATAAAAATGGACCAAAGCCTATGGGAATTTGCAATTAGACAAAAGTTTTTATATCACTGATAAAAGTGTATTTTTAAAAAATTGGTATTGCTAAAGTTGTTTTCTATATTAAAAATAAACTTGACTTATAAATATAATTTAGATAGTAATATGCTGGTTTAAATATTTAACTCAGAGTTTTAGGGGTGTGGAGAATGCTGGCATGTACTATTTTCCAATTTCTAAGATGTAAATATTACCACCATGACCAATATCAAGCTATCAATGTAATGTCAATAGGTTCACAAAATTTCTAAATATTGAAAAATTGGCCTCTGCAGACAGGTGGCAAAGCTGTCAACATATCACTGCATAGAGTCGTTGTGAGAATAAAATTATTCAACTATGTAAAACAAAGTTTTTGCTGCATAGGAAACAATTTGTGTTGGCTCTCACTGAGTTTCTTTTTCGGTGAAATATAGGGTGATTTTATTTGTTTAAATATCTGGGTGAAAATATAGAATAATAAATTTTATTAATAGCAATGTATGTACACAGAAAAACACATTAAAAAAGAAAGCTAATCTTGGGCTAGAGAACTCATCATTCCTAAGCTTGTACAGAACTGACCTGGTCAATGGTGTAAGGAATATGTACAGTAAAGGATTATTCAGCAGACCTGGGTGGTCCAGTGCCTGCACATTCCAAAGAATAGATTGACTCTTGACCAGCTTTAGGGAGATAACCTCTAAGTCCTTGGAATATCTTGCCTGTCTTCATTTACCTGGGACCTTGAGTCATGCCAAACTATGATATCATGCAATTTATGATGGGGGTCTTGAGCCATTATGTGGTATTAGCTGACCTAGAGAGGGACTGGAAACTGAGCAACTAAGGACAGTTATGTAAACATTCATTTCAAACATAGCAACCCCTGAGAAAAACCCTGGACATCAAGCCCCTGGTGAATTTTCCTGATTGTGACGCAATCAATGCTGGCAGACAGTACTTTCCTTAAGATTCCACTGGGACAGGATGATTGAAATTTACCTCTCTTTTCTCCTGAACTCTTTTCCACATATCTTTTACTTTTGCTAATTTTGATCTGTTTCCTTTTGCTACAGTGAACTGTAACATTGATTACAACAGTGATTATAACTTTGATAATAATAGATTAAAATAGTGAGGTTAGTTTAAATTACCTGAGAAAAACCCTGGACATCAAGCCCCTGGTGAATTTTCCTGATTGTGACGCAATCAATGCTGGCAGACATTACTTTCCATAAGATTCCACTGGGACAGGATGATTGAAATTTACCTCTCTTTTCTCCTGAACTCTTTTCCACATATCTTTTACTTTTGCTAATTTTGATCTGTATCCTTTTGCTACAGTGAACTGTAACATTGATTACAACCGTGATTATAACTTTGATAATAATAGATTAAAATAGTGAGGTTAGTTTAAATTTTAATCTGAGGACTTCTTATTTCACTTTTCCCCACAATTTGTTTTCTGTTTCCCCTGGTCCTATCTTATGTTCTATTGTTTATTTATTCCATACTATCTTGTTAAAAAGCATTGTGATCTATTAATCTTTACTAAGGAATTAGCAGGGCTTCCCAGGTGGTCCCAGCCTGCCCATGCAAGAGATATAACAGATTCAGGTTTGATCCCTGGGTCAGGAAGATCCCCTAGAGGAGTGACAGCAGCCCACTCCAGTATTCTTGCCTGGGCAGAGGAGCCTGGTTGGCTCCATAGGTTGCAAAGAGTCGAACATGACTGAGGCTACTTAGCACACATGCACACAAGGAATTAGTACCCTAGTTTTGCCTTTTCCAATCATGCTTGTGTTTTAAGAGCTTTTTTTCAAATTAAAAAAAAAATAATTGGAGGATAATTGCTTTTTTTAATTATTTTTTATTTTTTTAGTTATTTTTTATTTTTTTAGTTTGTTTTGCTTTACAATACTGTATTCGTTTTAATTGCTTTTAATGGTGTGTTGGTTTCTGCTGCAGAACATGAATCAACTATATATATATATATATATATATATATATATATCCTCTTCACCTTGGTCATCCTCTCACCTCTCCCCTCATTTCACCCCTTTAGGTGACAGAGCACCAGGCTGAACTCCCTGTGTTATAAAGCCACTTCCCACTAGCTATCTATTTTATCCATGGTAACATATATTTCTCATGCTTTAAGGTTGAAAAATCCTTCAGATAATTACTGAAAATATAATTCCAGGGATGGGGAAGCCTGGTGGGCTGCCATCTATGGGGTCACACAGAGTCGGACATGACTGAAGCAACTTAGTAGCAGCAGAGAAATTTCTAGTTGGCAGAATTTGGGTGGGAATACTACTTGTAGCTAGTGGGTAGAGGCTAGGCATTCTGTTAGATATCCTATAATGCACTGGACAGGCCCCCACAACGAGTTATCTAGCTCAAACTGTCAATAGTGCCAACTTAAGAAGATATCTGCACTAAAGTTATCTATAATCATTCCATCTGAAAGTATTGAATTCCATATTATTTCAGGGAACAGAAGCGCACTAAAATATTTCTTATCAAAGGCAGAACTTGGCCTCTGAGGTTCACAGTTTCTAATGAATAAACACAAACTTACAACACAGAGAGCTAAAGATATTAAACCTACATGAAGTTTAATCCTGGGTATAATCAGGTAACAGGACTTGGTTACTAGCTTAAATACATGCAATACTTTATTTGGTTAATATTGTAATTACAGTGACAGATATTTTTTTTTCCCATTTACTAGGTGAAAATTTCTTCCTTATTGATACTTACTTTAATTAAAAAATAATGTAATATATGCTTGTATGCATATGAATTGTGATATTAATAAAATAGTGCTTTGTATAGAAATATCTCTTTAAAATTTCACACTATATTAAGTCCCATCAATATTTATGATGGTTCAGTTAATTTTGCTATGACCTACAAATTACAAATAAAACTTCCTTTTAACTTTTTAAATTTTGAAATTAACTACTATTGTCCTCATACATAAACAGCTGGTGAGATTTTGACACTAAGTGTCCTTTCAGATTATAAAGTCAGTACAGTGAATTTCAATTTTTTTGTCATCAAGAATATTGCTGATCAAATAAATGGTTATCCTTTGCCCTCAGTCCACGCACATAAAATTCTGATTTATGTCAATGGGAACTGTGCAAGGCTTCTGAGGGCACTGAAGTTTGAAACTTTATGGTGTTTTCAGAATATCTTTGAAGTCCAGTTTCTGAGGAGAAATACAACGGTTAAAAACAACAGTTCTTCCAAACTTATTCTTATCCACTGGGAACAAGTTTAGATTACCTATTTTAAATGCAGTGTTAGGCTGGAATTGTAAAACACAATATGGGTAGTGAGTAGTTGATTTCTAATGGATTGTTTCAGTTGATTTCCATTCCAGATTTATAGCCTTGGGGGTCCATAGTGGCAAATAGCTCTATTTGAGCTATTACTATTCATGAGTTCCTTGCACTGAGTTGCAATAGGGGTAAGTATTTATTTTATTCATAGTATAGCTATAATTTACATACATTAATTTCATTAACACAGTATTCTAAATTCATTATCAGAACAAATGAGTACATATTTGTGTCAACAGATTCATTAGTGAATTTTGCTTTTACCTTGTAGCCAAGTATGTTTTTATAAAAATGTCTTCATTTTTATTGGTGCTTATCTTGATAAATATATTTAGGTACTCAACAAGTAAAATTCCTTGAATTTATTCTTACAGCAAGAAATGAGACTTTAGTGTAATTATAAGCAGCCATGAAAATTATGACAAATGGTGGCTTGTCTCAAGAGATATTAAGTGCATAAATATACTATGTAGCATATAACACTTATCATTTTAATAAAAATTAAATAAATCAGTTGTTTCAATATGAAACAGAATTTTTGAATAGTGAACTTCTTATGTAACAGGACTAAAAATAACTAAGCATCCAAATACTAAATGAAATATATCATTAGAAACAATTGTTTCATTCTCACCAACAGTGTAAGAGGGTTCCCTTTTCTCCACACCCTCTCCAGCATTTATTGCTTTTTGACTTTTGGATCACAGCCATTCTGACTGGTGTGAAATGGTACCTCATTGTGGTCTTGATTTGCATTTCTCTGATAATGAGTGATGTTGAGCATCTTTTCATGTGTTTGTTAGCCATCCGTATGTCTTCTTTGGAGAAATGTCTATTTAGTTCTTTGGCCCATTTTTTGATTGGGTCATTTATTTTTCTGGAGTTGAGCTGCATAAGCTGCTTGTATATTTTTGAGATTAGTTGTTTGTCAGTTGCTTCATTTGCTATTATTTTCTCCCATTCAGAAGGCTGTCTTTTCACCTTGCTTATAGTTTCCTTTGTTGTGCAGAAGCTTTTAATTTTAATTAGATCCCATTTGTTTATTTTTGCTTTTATTTCCAGGATTCTGGGAGGTGGATCATAGAGGATCCTGCTGTGATTTATGTCAGAGAGTGTTTTGCCTATGTTCTCCTCTAGGAGTTTTATAGTTTCTGGTCTTAAGTTTATATCTTTAATTCATTTTTGAGTTTACTTTTGTGTATGGTGTTAGAAAGTGTTCTAGTTTCATTCTTTTACAAGTGGTTGACCAGTTTTCCCAGCACTACTTGTTAAAGAAATTGTCTTTAATCCATTGTATAATCTTGCCTCCTTTGTCGAAGATAAGGTGTCCATAGGTGTGTGGATTTATCTCTGGGCTTTCTATTTTGTTCCATTGATCTATATTTCTGTCTTTGTGCCAATACCATACTGTCTTGATGTCTGTGGCTTTGTAGTAGAGCCTGAAGTCAGGCAGGTTGATTCCTCCAGTTCCATTCTTCTTTCTCAAGATTGATTTGGCTATTTGAGGTTTTTTGTAATTCCATACAAATTGTGAAATTATTTGTTCTTGCTCTGTGAAAAATACTGCTGGTAGCTTGATAAGGATTGCATTGAATCTATAGATTGCTTTGGGTAGTATACTCATTTTCACTATATTGATTATTCCAATCCATGAACATGGTATATTTCTCCATCTATTAGTGTCCTCTTTGATTTCTTTTACTAGTGTTCTATAGTTTTCTATAAATAGGTCTTTAGTTTCTTTAAGTAGATATATTCCTAAGTATTTTATTCTTTTAATTGCAATGGTACCACTATGGAGAACAATGTGGAGATTCCTTTAAAAAATGGAAATAGAACTGCCTTATGACCCAGCAATCCCACTTCTGGGCATACACACCAAGGAAACCAAAATTGAAAGAGACACGTGTACCCCAATGTTCATCGCAGCATTGTTTATAATAGCCAGGACATGGAAGCAACCTAGATGTCCATCAGCAAATGAATGGATAAGAAAGCTGTGTGGTACATATACACAATGGAGTATTACTCAGCCATTAAAAAAATACATTTGAATCAGTTCAATGAGGTGGATGAAACTGGAGCCGATTATATGGAGTGAAGTAAGCCAGAAAGAAAAACACTAATACAGCATATTAACACATATATATGGAATTTAGAAAGATGGTAATGATAACCCTGTATGCGAGACAGCAAAAGAGACACAGATGTATAGAACAGATTTTCGACTCTGTGGGAGAAGGAGAGGGTGAGATGATTTGGGAGACTGGCATTGAAACATGTATAATATCATGTAAGAAAAGATTTGCCAGTCTAGGTTCAATGCAGGATACAGGATGCTTGGGGCTGGTGCACTGGGATGACCCAGAGAGATGGTATGGGGAGGGAGGTAGGAGGGAGTTCAGGATTGGGAACTCATATACACCTGTGGTGGATTCATGTTGATGTATGGCAAAACCAATACAGTATTGTAAAGTAAAATAAAATAAAATAAAGAAACATTTGTTTCATTCCAGCCATTAAAATATTTAGTTGAATTTATCAATTTTTTAGGAAAATGCAAATCATGTATAGAAATAATCATATTTTAAAAATCAGAAACATATTTTACATTATCTGTTCCTCCATATTTCTCCATTTGAAGATCTAAATGTCATTTGTTGCTCAGTCAATAAGCCGTGTCTGACTCTTTGCAACCTCATGGACTGTAGCACACCAGGCTCCTCTGTCCTCCAGAATCTCCTGAAGTTTTCTCAAATTCAACCCTAAATTCCATAACCCAAGTTAAATATCCGAAAATTTGTCTTATTTGCTACCTCTGATTTCCATTTTGGAAAATATTGATAAGTTCTGCTTCAGTTCAGTTCAGTCGCTCAGTCATGTCCAACTTTTTGTGACCCCATGACTTGGAGCATGCCAGGCCTCCCTGTCCATCACAATCTCCCGGAGTTCACTCAGACCCACGTCCACTGAGTCGGTGTTGCCATCCAGCCATCTCATCCTCTGTCATCCCTTTCTCCTCCTGCCCCCAATCCCTCACAGCATCAGAGCCATTTCCAATGAGTCAACTCTTTGCATGAGGTGGCCAAAGAACTGGAGTTTCAGCTTTAGCATCACTTCTTCTAAAGAACACCCAGGGCTGATCTCTTGCAGAATGGACTGGTTGGATCTCCTTGCAGTTCAAGGGACTCGCAAGAGTCTTCTCCAACACCACAGTTCAAAAGCATCAATTCTTCAGCGCTCAGCTTTTTCACAGTCGAACTCTCACATCCATACATGACCACAGGAAAAACCATAGCCTTGACGAGACAGACCTTTGTAGGCAATGTAATGTATCTGCTTTTGAATATGCTATCTAGGTTGGTCATAGCTTTTCTTCCAAGGAATAAGTGTCTTTTAATTTCATGGCTGTAATCACCATCTGCCGTAATTTTAGAGCCCCCCCCATCAAAAAAAAAAGTCTGACACTGTTTCCATTGTTTCCCCATCTATTTCCCATGAAGTGATGGGATCACATGCCATGATCTTCATTTTCCGAGTCTGAGCTTTAAGCCACCTTTTTCACTCTACTCTTTCACTTTCATCAAGAGGCCTTTTAGTTCCTCTTCACTTTCTGCCATAAGGGTGGTGTCATCTGCATATCTGAGGTTATTGATATTTCTCCTGGCAATCTTGATTCCAGCTTGTGCTTCTTCCAGCCCAGCATTTCTCATGATGTACTCTGCATAGAAGTTAAATAAGCAGAGTGACAATATACAGCCTTGACATACTCCTTTTCCTATTTGGAACCAGTCTGTTGTCCCATGTCCAGTTCTAACTGTTGCTGCCTGACCTGCATATAGGTTTCTCAAGAGGCAGGTCAGGTGTTCTGGTATTCCCATCTCTTTCAGAATTTTCCACAGTTTATTTTGATCCATACAATCAAAGGCTTTAGTATTGTCTATAAAGGAGAAATAGGTGTTTTTCTGGAACTCTCTTGTTTTTTCCATGATCCAGCAGAGGTTGACAATTTGATGTCTGGTTCCTCTGCCTTTTCTAAAACCAACTTGAACATCTGGAATTTCACAGTTCACATATTGCTGAAGCCTGGCTTGGAGAATTTTGAGCATTACTTTACTAGCATGTGAGATGAGTGCAATTGTGCAGTAGTTTGAGCATTCTTTGGCATTGCCTTTCTTTTGAATGGAATGAAAACTGACCTTTCCAGTCCTGTGGCCACTGCTGAGTTTTCCAAATTTGCTGGCATATTGAGTGCAGCACTTTCACAGCATCATCTTTCAGGATTTGAAATACCTCTACTGGAATTTCATCACCTCCACTAGCCTTGGGTGTTGCAAGAGGGCATCAGGGGAGCAGACACATTGAAACCATACCTACAGACAACTAGTCAATCTAATTACTCTGGGACCATAGCCTTGTCTATCTCAATGAAACTAAGCCATGCCTTGTGGGGCCACCCAAGATGGGTGGGTCATGGTGGAGATGTCTGACAGAATGTGGTCCACTGGAGATCAATGGAGAAATAACTCCAGGAAGAATGAAAGGGTGGAGCCAAAGCAAAAACAATACCCAGTTGTGGATGTGACTGGTGATAGAACCAAGGTCCGACGTGGTAAAGAGCAATATTGCATAGGAACCTGGAAAGTCAGGTCCATGAATCAAGGCAAATTGGAAGTGGTCAAACAGGAGATGGCAAGAGTGAATGTCAGCATTCTAGGAATCAGCAAACTAAAATGGACTGGAATGGGTGAATTTAACTCAGATGACCTTTATATCTACCACTTGGGCAGGAATCCCTTAGAAGAGATGGACTAGCCATCATGGTCAACAAAAGAGTCTGAAATGCAGTACTTGGATGCAAGCACACAAAAATGTTCTGCTTAGAGCTCCTGAATCTGTGAAGCTTCTCAGAAATATCTGTCATACCTTTATATCTACCACTTGGGCAGGAATCCCTTAGAAGAGATGGACTAGCCATCATGGTCAACAAAAGAGTCTGAAATGCAGTACTTGGATGCAAGCACACAAAAATGTTCTGCTTAGAGCTCCTGAATCTGTGAAGCTTCTCAGAAATATCTGTCATTTTGCTACCTCAATGCTCTTGACAGCTCATTCTGCATGAGCTTGATAATACATTTCAATCATAACTGAAGGAAAGTGCTGTGGCAGCAATCAAGAGAAAGGATGATTCATAGAAATAAAGAAATAACAGACAGCCTCTCTACTAGGAGCTAAGCTTTACATTCCAGAAGATTTCTTGGTGAATATGCAGAAGTCAGGATTCAAACAACTGGAGGTCAGAAGACAGGAAATAGAATGTAGGAATGAGGCCAAGAGATGAAAGCAAGAAGAGAGCAGAGATACAATTTAATAACTTTGAATTTTTTTCATAGTAAAAGAAAAAATATTTAAGGGCAAATGATTCATTACATTCACATTTTAAAATGCTGGTTCTGGTTGTAAGGAGATAGCACAATGAAATGAAGACCTAAGTCTCTGAAACAAGTTAGACTCTTCCAACTGAGAGATGATAATGTCCTGGGGTCATACAGAAGATGAAATTAACATCCCTAAAGGCAATGCCAAAGAATGCTCCAACTACAGAACAATTGCACTCATCTCACATGCTAGTAAAGTAATGCTCAAAATTCTCCAAGCCAGACTTCAGCAATATGTGAACCGTGAACTCTCTGATGTTCAAGCTGGTTTTAGAAAAGGCAGAGGAATCAGAGATCAAATTGCCAACATCTGCTGGATCATGGAAAAAGCAAGAGAGTTCCAGAAAAACATCTATTTCTGCTTTATTGACTATGCCAAAGCCTTTGACTGTGTGGATCACAAGGACGACCGAGGATGAGATGGCTGGATGGCATCACAGACTCAATGGAAGTGAGTCTCAGTGAACTCCGGGAGTTGGTGATGGACAGGGAGGCCTGGCGTACTGCGATTCCTGGGGTCGCAAAGAGTCGGACACGACTGCGCGACTGAACTGAACTGAACTGAACTGAAGAGAAGTAGAGTATAGTGAATATCCAAGTTGTAGAATTATTTATATTTATTAATTAATTGGATGAGGAAAAATGTATAAAAGAGTCAAAGATAATCTTAAATTTTTGGCCTGGGCCATTTGGAGTTAGAAATTTCATTCAATGAAAAATACAATACAGATGATAAACTAGCATTTTGGAGCATAAGTTAAACTTAGTTTTATGTACAGAGTTTTGGATATTCTATAGACATTAAAGTGTGAAATTTTTGGTAGTTACTTTTTAAGTTAATGTGACACAGAAAATCACCTCTTCTGCTGCATAAACTATGCCTTCAATTAGATTCCTCATAACTGAGTACTGCACCAGTGAATATAAAACTACAAAACTCATTTTCTTTGCATAATGGCTTTTCTCTGAGGTTGTGCTAGAGCGGTCTCATATCTTCTATCAGATCTACTCTACTCTTTGCCATCCTACTCTGTGCAGCTGGCTGCATCAATGGATACCTTGTTCTCTGGCTTCTGATCAATTTCAGCTAAGAGTGAGAGGTCAAAAGAGAGGAGAGTGAGGATACCCCTCTGTGTGGAGCTGACACCACTGGTTGCACTGGGCTGAATATTTGTGTCCCCCCTCCACCCCCTCAAACTCATATGCAGAAACCATAATCCTCAATTAATGGTGTTTTAAAGTGTGGCCTTTGAGAAGTAATTGGGTCTTTAGAGCAGAGCTCTCAGGACACTGTTAGTGTTATTTTGAAAAGAGAAAGAGATAGGAGGCCTCCCGCTCTCTCTGGGTGAATGTACTAAGGAATGGCCACTTGAAGACCTCACCAGGAATAAAATCCTCACAAAGAGCCTGACCCTGTTAGCACTTGACCCCTCCAGAAAACAAAGGGTGGTAACTGGTTGCACTGGGCTGAATATTTGTGTCCCCCCTCCACCCCCCAAACTCATATGCAGAAACCATAATCCTCAATTAATGGTGTTTTAAAGTGTGGCCTTTGAGAAGTAATTGGGTCTTTAGAGCAGAGCTCTCAGGACACTGTTAGTGTTATTTTGAAAAGAGAAAGAGATAGGAGGCCTCCCGCTCTCTCTGGGTGAATGTACTAAGGAATGGCCACTTGAAGACCTCACCAGGAATAAAATCCTCACAAAGAGCCTGACCCTGTTAGCACTTGACCCCTCCAGAAAACAAAGGGTGGTGTATAAGCTGCTCAGTCTATTGTATCTTTCTGACAGCAGCCTGAATCAACTAAGGTACTGGTTACTGAAAAGTCAGCCCCTTCATCAAATCCACTTTTTCCAGGGTTTGATAGCCACCTCTTCCTCTTCTTGTCTTATCAAATCTAAATGTTGTAAGTCACCAACCAGTACCCCACTTCCTGACCTGTGTACAGTACTAGCCCCACCACTAATTGAATTTTCTCAGAAAAATCTTAATTTGCTTCATTTTATTCATGCATAATACATGGCTTTGGATGATATTCTAAAGTTTTAAGGGTCCATATTCTAAAACCTTGAAAGCATATTTTTCTAGAAATCTTTAAAACAAAAGGCAGAATCTTATAGTTATGTACACTGTAGAAAAAAAATATGCCTACCCATGAATACTGCCTCAATCCAATGTTTTGTTATAATGTGCTTAATTTCTAACCACACAGAACATGTATACACCACTGAAGCACTTTTTTCTATTTGCTGTGTTTTGCCTGCAGCAGCCATTACTGGGATGGGCTTCCTGCTCATAATACTGTCAGGAATGAACTTGAAAATAATGCTAGTAGCTTAATTCTCTCTGAGGTTTTGGCAAATTTGGGTCTTAGTGGCATATCAATTAAGTCATAAGCAGACAAGGGACATGGAGAAGTAGTAAATCTCAAAAAGTGACATAAAAAAGGAACACACAATAAACCAAGGGATGTTACATGGGAATTTTGAAGATCAAAGCACAAACTGTAAGTTCTTAAACTGAAAGTGGAGAGAATAATCATATTTGTTGTGTTTCTAGATAAAACAAAATATTTCTGGAGAGTAGCCAGCCATACACCTTGAAAGAAAACATTTTAGATTCTAAGAAGTAAGAAAAGGGTGAAGGCAAGACATTAATAATCTTTCTTTTCAAGGGAAATATTTATTTTTCCCCTTAAAAATGTTTGAAAATGTAGTAGAGTAATTTTAACTGACAACTGGATTTTCTGTCTCCCAACAAAAAGCTCTGCATAGTTTGATCACCATTCTGCTCAACCTTTCTGTGATACCAGAAACAGTCTATGGGCTATAGATAGTCAAAGATATTTCACTTCCCCTGGAAATCACCAGTATATCCAGTTTACTGCCACATGCCCACCCTCAAAGCTGGCATTCATCATTCCTTGGAGTAGTATTCCACTCAGTTGGTGCCACTGTACATAGGATTCATTGGAGTAAGTTTTCTTAACCAGTACCCCCAAGACCAAGAAGATTTGACTCAATTTGAAAGGAACTAGGGACCCTAGGGTCTACCAACCAAGTTGCCATTTTGGGTTTAGTGTGGACTTTTGCCCACCCTCCACCCACTCAGCTGATGTAGATTCCACTTGAGGAGTCCGCACAATTCTAAATGTTTGCTCAGGGGCGCTGTTGTTAGTTAGAAGCCAGGCAGTAGCTGATCTCCTTCCAAAAACACTACCATGCTCATTAGGGACAGTCTTAAGAAATCTAAATGTGTTTAAGAAAGAACTAGCCCTCAGAGGAATGAGAGGGTTTTTCCCAATTAGGCTACCCTAGATTATGTGGAGTTTCCCAAGGGATTATTGTTGTTCTTTAGTCACTAAGTCACTTTTGACTCTTTTGCAACCACATGGACTGTAGCCCTCCAGGCTCCTCTGTCCATGGAATTTCCCAGGCAAGAATCGTGGAGTGGGTTGTGGGTTCCTTCATCCAGGGCATCTTCCCTACCCAGCAATCAAACCCACTTCTCCTGCATTGCAGGTAGATTCCTTATCACTGACCACCAGGGAAGCCCATCACACCCAATTTTATGTTCCCCTGTCTGATCTATGTTTTGTCTCTTTTACCTATGTCTTTGTCATGGACTCCTTTTTCTTACTCTGTGAAACTGGAAATATCTCTAAAATTTAAAAAGTGTCTTAATAAGAAAGAATTGATGCTTTTTAAAAATAATTTTTATTTTTTAGTTTGTTTTGCTTTACAATACTGTACTTGTTTTGCTATACATCGACATGATTCAGCCATGAGTGTACATGAACTCCCAATCCCGACCCCCCCGACCCCCTCCCGCCCCACACCATCTCTCTGGATTATCTCCGTGCATCAGTCCCAAGCATCCTGCAGAAGACTCTTGAGAGTCCCTTGGACTGCAAGGAGATCCAACCAGTCCATCCTAAAGGAAATCAGTCCTGGGTGTTCATTGGAAGGGCTGATGTTGAATCTGAAACTCCAATACTTTGGCCACCTGATGTGAAGAGCTGACTCATGGAAAAGACCCTAATGCTAGGAAAGATTGAGGGCAGGAGGAGAAGGGGACTACAGAAGATGAGACGGTTAGATGGCATAATTGACTCAATGGACATGAGTTTGGGTAAACTCTGGGAGTTGGCGATGGACAGGGAGGCCTGGCTTGCTGCGTTTCATGGGGCTGCAAAAAGTTGGACACGACTGGGCAACTGAATTGAACTGAATGAGGATTACAAGTAAGTGTGATCTAAAAGGGCTTCCCTGGTGGCTCAGATGGTAAAGAATGTGCCTCAATGTGGAGACCTGGGTTCAATCCCTGTGTTGGGAAGGTTCCCCTAGAGGAGGGAATAGCAATCCTCTCCAGTATTCTTCCCTGGAGAATTCCCATGGACAGAGGAGCCTAATGGGCTACAGTAAATGGGGTCGCAAAGAGTCAGACATGACTGAGTGACTAAGCACACACAGCACATGATTTAAAAATAAGTTAATTCTTTATAAATATAATAAAATATATAATAATTAAAGAAAAAATTAAATTTGCCTCATAAAAATATTAACACCATCTCTCTGGATTATCTCCGTGCATCAGTCCCAAGCATCCTGCAGAAGACTCTTGAGAGTCCCTTGGACTGCAAGGAGATCAACCAGTCCATCCTAAAGGAAATCAGTCCTGGGTGTTCATTGGAAGGGCTGATGTTGAATCTGAAACTCCAATACTTTGGCCACCTGATGTGAAGAGCTGACTCATGGAAAAGACCCTAATGCTAGGAAAGATTGAGGGCAGGAGGAGAAGGGGACTACAGAAGATGAGACGGTTAGATGGCATAATTGACTCAATGGACATGAGTTTGGGTAAACTCTGGGAGTTGGCGATGGACAGGGAGGCCTGGCTTGCTGCGTTTCATGGGGCTGCAAAAAGTTGGACACGACTGGGCAACTGAATTGAACTGAATGAGGATTACAAGTAAGTGTGATCTAAAAGGGCTTCCCTGGTGGCTCAGATGGTAAAGAATGTGCCTCAATGTGGAGACCTGGGTTCAATCCCTGTGTTGGGAAGGTTCCCCTAGAGGAGGGAATAGCAATCCTCTCCAGTATTCTTCCCTGGAGAATTCCCATGGACAGAGGAGCCTAATGGGCTACAGTAAATGGGGTCGCAAAGGGTCAGACATGACTGAGTGACTAAGCACACACAGCACATGATTTAAAAATAAGTTAATTCTTTATAAATATAATAAAATATATAATAATTAAAGAAAAAATTAAATTTGCCTCATAAAAATATTCTAAAATTTCACCAAGCTCTTATAACACTTGATTCTCAGCTCCTGTATTAGCTTTTGGCAAATATTGATTTTTCTGGGAGCACTGTTTGGGAGTCCTTTTTCCTTTTTGTTTGATAATCCTTATGGCAACAGTCAAGCTAATTTCATTTACTCAGCTTATGGAGGTGAAAGTTTATACTTTAAAACCCTATTTGATTGTTCATTTTATATATCCAGAATCAAAATCTATTTGCACTTGAAGTTAAATATTGTTGTTATTCTTAATTTAATCAGGTCAAAGGAAAAAAAAAAAAGAAAGTATCATTTTGGCAAATATTGATTTTTCTGGGAGCACTGTTTGGGAGTCCTTTTTCCTTTTTGTTTGATAATCCTTATGGCAACAGTCAAGCTAATTTCATTTACTCAGCTTATGGAGGTGAAAGTTTATACCTTAAAACCCTATTTGATTGTTCATTTTATATATCCAGAATCAAAATCTATTTGCACTTGAAGTTAAATATTGTCGTTATTCTTAATTTAATCAGGTCAAAGGAAAAAAAAAAAAGAAAGTATCCTAGTTTTTTTTCTGTTTTTAGACAGGTTTTTCCATGATTGTACAATCAATTATATATAATATTAATAGATACAAGCAAAATATTTTTTGTCATGTTCACATACTAAATATTTGTATAAATTTATCCACTGTCTTCAACTAAATAGCAAGTTATTCAGGAGCAGCAGAACTGGCTTCTCTGTTGTTGATATAAAATCTCTACTCAAAAAATTTATATTTTTGACCCACTGCTTTCTGTTTATATTATTTGCCTTTAAATAAACATATATATCAAATGAGCCACAAACTTCTAAGCACCATGGGGTAAAAATAAAATAAAATGTTCATTAACATTAGAGATGATTTTATGTCCTAGTTCAATTATTCTTTGTAAGACATCATCATGTTTTTTAATCTAACAATCACAGAGAGGAGATTCATGACTTTTCAATTTCTCAAGCTCATCTATGAAACAGCATTTTCAGAAGCATTTTTATCTGTGACACTGTGCAGTGCAATAAAATGTAAAATTCAGAAATTACATCCTATGATAAATTCTCAAAGAAGTTACTTTATCACATTCATTGACATTTCTGCAGTTCAGAGATGAATTTATAACAGAACTTTGTCCAATAAAACTGAACTAGATTAATGGAAAAGAGAAGGAACCCTGTGTAGACATATTTTGTGAATCTATTTCAATTCAACTTCTTTTTGATAGCAGGAGTTCTTTAATGTCATGCTAAAAACTAAAACACTTAGACTTTGCATATCTATATTCTGGTAAAGAATCTGCCTATAATGAGAAAGACCTGGATTGGTCCCTGTGTTGGGAAGATGCTCTGGAGAAGGGAAAGGCTACTCACTCCAGTGTTCTGGCCTAGAGAATTCCATGGACTGTGTAGTCTATGGGGTCGCAAAGAGATGGACACAACTGAATGACTTTCACTTTTACTTTCATATCTATTTAGGGGTACAAGAGGTCTTTTATCCATTTGAAATGAAGTTTAATGTTTAATTGTATTACAATTACTGATGTTAATCTGATGTATTTTAAGATTGATTTTACACAAAAAATCATTTTTATTTTTGTTACTAGGTATAAAAATGAAGTCTTTCATCCTAGCTATGTGGTGTTTCATCAATAGGATATTTTAAAATATGAAATGAAAAAGGATATTATTCAGTAGAGATTTATTTTCCTACGTATATGAAGAACATTTTGGGTGCTACAGATCTGTCAGACTTCCTTGATTGTACAAAAGAAGAATGAAATTTTGTTATATAGTTTACCTAGTGACCCCTGGGAATTATGGCAGAACTAATAATGGGCTGGTGATTAGTGAAATCATTTTTTACCATTAATCTCTGTGCTTACTTAGGAAGACATAATTGCCCATCTCTGTGTATAGTGTACACCCATGGTGGATTCATGTTGATGTATAGCAAAACCAATACAATATTGTGAAGTAAAAAAATAATAATAAATAATAAAATTAAATTAAAGAGAAAGAAATTTTAAAAAGTTAAAAAAAATAGTAAGAGAAAACTGAACAAGAAATTTTCTAAGTAACTCTCTTAGCCTAATAAGCATATTTCTCACTAGTCTTCATTTTATTTTGAAATTTTTCTAGGCAATGCAGGAGGTGTGGCAGGAGCCTTGGATTTGATTTCTGGGTTGAGAAGATCTCCTGTAGGAGGGAATGGCCATGGACTCCAGTATTTTTGCCTGGAAAAATCCCATGGACAGAAGAGCCTGGCAGGCACAGTCCATGGGTCACAATGAATCAGATATGACTTAGTGACTAAACAACAACAAAAGGCCTTATTTTGAAAGTTTGAAATAGTTCTATGGGTACAGCACATGCAATCTAAAACGAATAAACAATGAAAAGTATTTTAAGCAGTTACAAAAGGTAAATCAGTCACTCAAAAATACACATGTTAAATTCTGTAGATAATTTCATTGCAGAATATACTCAATTGTTAAACAAATAAAAAAGCTTCTAGGCTGATTCATGTCGATGTGTAGCAAAACGAATACAGTATTGCAAAGAAAAACAAACTAAAAAAAAAATAAAAATTAATTAAAAAAAGAGAGCAAGATGGATGTAATATTCTATTACAATAAAAATTTATATTAAAATATTTAATTTTCATTAGCTTAATTATGTGTTCTAGTAAAATGTACAATAAAGTATATTTCTTTAAAAAAAAAAGAAAAAAAAAGCTTCTAAGGCATATATTTCAAAAGCCATATCTGAAAACAAAGCAGTGAGCTCAGTTTAGGCCATTTCTTTCTTTCTTTCTTTCTTTTTTAATATTTAGCTTAATTTGGAGTCTTCTATTTGAAAATACAAGATAAAAATATTTCAGCTTAAATTTCATTTTAATTATCTAGAGCTTAACTGTGATTAGTTCTTATATTTAAACAAGGAATGATTGTAAAGTGTTCACCAAGGTCAGCATTATTTTCAAGTACTGTATTTCCTCTGATGCATCAGATGCAATTTCAACCTAAGAAGAAATGTCCCCAGAAGAATATGTATGTGATTTCTAGTTTCCTGTTCTGCACATAAGAAGCATAGAAGTCATACACTTCCTATGAAGAAGTAAAAAGCTAAAATGCCTAAGAAATAAATAACTCTTCTTGGATGCATAATAGAGGGGAGGACAGAGAGGAAACCAATGTCCCAAGAGGGAGGAGACATGTGGAGAATAAAGGGAGTCTAGGCTTACCTGAACAGAGGCTCCTGAGATGAAACCACAGGGGAGGCAGAGCAGTTGGGTCAGGAACAACTGTGGTGGAGTATGGAAGTGGAATTGATGAATTGCTGGAGGCTCAGCACAGCCAAAATAAGGGCACCTTGTCACAGAGGAGACCAAAGCAATCAATTAATGTCTAAAAAATTCTCAGAGTTCTCCACTCAACTTTCATATGAATTGGCAGTTAATATTTCTAGATTTAGACTAAGGAAATAAGAAAGATAAAAATGAGAATTGTGGGGTGTTTTAGAAAATTATTTTTAGTCCAAAGACCAAACCAGGAGCAGTAGAAACTCAAAAATCTTGATGTTTGTCATGTGAACATACTTTATTCCTCTAAAAATAAGTAGCATAAGTAAGAACTCTAAGACTTCAATAGTGCTACTTATAAGATATAATTTCTGTAAATAAAAATCAAGAGTGAAACACCAAATACTGGTGAGCATGTAGAGCTAAAGGAACTTCATTCATTGCTGATGGGAACACAAAATGGTACATCTTCTATGAAGATAATTTGGTAAATTCTTATAAAACTAAACATATTCTTCATCATATGATTTTGCAGTTTTACTCCTTGGTATTTACCAGTGTGAGCCAAAGATTCACATTACACAAAACTGCTCCTGTACATAAATATTGATGGTATCTTAATTTGTAATTTCCAAAGTCACCAAGATGTCCTATCATAGGTCAATTGATAAGTCTTGGTATAGCTATACTATGGATTAATATTCATAATCTAAAAGAAATAGTCAGAGACTTTATTTTGGGGGGCTCCAAAAACTGCAGAATGTGACTATAGCCATGAAATTAAAAGACACTTCCTCCTTGGAAGGAAAGCTGTGATCAACCTAGAAATTATATTAAAAACCAGAGACATTACTTTGCCAACAAAGGTCTGTCTAGTCAAAGCTATGGTTTTTCCAGTAGACATGTATGGATGTGAGAGTTAGACTATAAAGAAAGCTAAGCGCTAAAGAAATGATACTTTTGAACTGTGGTATTGGAAACGACTCTTGAGAGTCCCTTGGACTTCAAGGAGTTCCAACCAGTCTATCCTAAAGGAAATCAGTCCTGAATATTCATTGGAATTACTGATGTTGAAGGTGAAACTCCAATACTTTGGCCACCTGATGTGAAGAACTGACTCATCTGAAAAGACCCTGATGCTCGGAAAGATTGAAGGCAGGAGGAGAAGGGGACGACAGACAATGAGATGGTTGGATGGCATCACCGACTCAATGGACATGAGTTTAAGCATGCTTCAGTAGCTGTTGGACAAGGAAGCCTTGGGGTGCTACAGTCAATGGCGTTAATCCTAAAGGAAATCAGTCCTGAATATTCATTGGAATTACTGATGTTGAAGGTGAAACTCCAATACTTTGGCCACCTGATGTGAAGAACTGACTCATCTGAAAAGACCCTGATGCTCGGAAAGATTGAAGGCAGGAGGAGAAGGGGACGACAGACAATGAGATGGTTGGATGGCATCACTGACTCAATGGACATGAGTTTAAGCATGCTTCAGTAGCTGTTGGACAAGGAAGCCTTGGGGTGCTACAGTCAATGGCGTTGCAAAGAGTCAGACATGGCAGAGCATCTAAATTGAACTGAAAAGAAATAGTAGTGCTAGTAAGCTACAGAAAAACAAGAAGGAAACTTAAATACATGTGTGTGTTGTGTGCTAAGTTGCTTTAGCTGTGTCTGACTCTTTGCTGCCTATGGACTGTAGCCCACCAGGTTCCCCTGTCCATAGGATTCTCCAGGCAAGAATAATAGAGTAGATTTCCATGCCTTCTTGCAGGGGGATCTTTCTAACTTAAGGATCAAAACTGTGTCTCTTACTGTCTCCTGCATTGCCAGGTGGATTCTTTACTACTAGCACCACCATATAATTAAGTGAGAAAGGATACTTTTAAAAGGCAGCGTGCTACATGATTCCAATTATACGACATTCCAGAAAGGAAAAGAATATATATAGAAAGAGCAAAGAGTAGTTGTTAAGGGAGGAGAATGGGGCAGGTAAGAAGAACAAATAGGTGGAACTCAGGGGATTTTTAGACCAGTAAAACTATTATGTAAAATGATAAAGTGGTGAATATCTATCATTACCAGGTAAGGGGCGGCAGCCGAGAAGAGCAACCCCACATCGAAGGAGCGGTACTGCGTGGGTGCAGGAGGGCTGAGAGGAGGTACTCCATGTTCAAGGTCAGGAGGAGTGGCCATGAGGAGATACCCTTCATCCAAGGTAAGGGCAGTGGCTGCGCTTTGGTGGAGCAGCCATGAAGAGATAGCCCACATCCAAGGTAAGAGAAACCCAAGTAAGATCGGTAGATATTGTGAGAGGGCATCGGAGGGCAAACACACTGAAACCGTAATCACAGACAACTAGTCAATCTGATCACATGGACCACAGCCTTGTCTAACTCAATGAAACTAAGCCATGCCCTGTGGGGCCACCCAAGATGGGTAGGTCATGTTAGAGAGGTCTGACAGGATGTGGTCCATTGGAGAAGGGAATGGTAAATCACTTCAGTATTCTTGCCTGGAGAACTCCATGAACAGTATAAAAAGGCAAAATGATACGATACTGAAAGAGGAACTCCCCAGGTCGGTAGGTGCCCAATATGCTACTAGAGATCAGTGAAGAAATAACTCCAGAAAGAAGGAAGGGATGGAGCCAAAGCAAAAATAGTACCCAGTTGTGGATGTGACTGGAGATAGAAGCAAGGTCCGATGCTGTAAAGAGCAATATTGCATAGGAACCTGGAATGTCAGGTCCATGAATCAAGGCAAATTGGAAGTGGTCAAACAAGAGATGACAAGAGTGAACGTTTACATTCTAGGAATCAGTGAACTAAAATGGACTGGAATGGGTGAATTTAACTCAGATGACCATTATATCTACTACTGCGGGCAGGAATCCCTCAGAAGAAATGGAGTAGCCATCATGATCAACAAGAGTCCGAAATGCAGTACTTGGATGCAATCTCAAAAACGACAGAATGATCTCTGTTCATATCCAAGAAAAACCATTCAATTTCACAGTAATCCCACTCTATGCCCCAAACAGTGATGCTGAAGAAGCTAAAGTTGAACGGTTCTATGAAGACCGACAAGACATTTTAGAACTAACACCCAAAAAAAAGATATCCTTTTTATTATAGGGGACTGGAATGCAAAAGTAGGAAGTCAAGAAACACCTAGAGTAACAGGCAAATTTGGCCTTGAAATACAGAATGTAGCAAGGAAGAAGCTAATAGAATTTTGCCAAGAGAATACACTGGTCATAGCAAACACCCTCTTCCAACAACACAAGAGAAGACTCTACACATGGACATCACCAGATGGTCAACACTGAAATCAGACTGATTATATTTTTGCAGCCAAAGATGGAAAGCTCTAAACAGTCTGCAAAAACAAGACAAGGGGCCGACTGTGGCTCAGATCATAAACTCCTTATTGCCAAACTCAGACTTAAATTGAAGAAAGTGGGGAAAACCACTAGACCATTCAAGTATGACCTAAATTGAATCCCGTATAATTATACAGTGGAAATGAGAAACAGATTTAAGGGACTCTATCTGATAGATAGAGTGCCTGATGAACTATGGAATGAGATTAGTGACATTATACAGGAAACAGGGATCAAGACCATCCTCATGAAGTAGAAATGCAAAAAAGTAAAATGGCTGACTGGAGAGGCCTTACAAATAGCTCTGAAAAGAAGAGAAGCAAAAAGCAAAGGAGAAAAGGAAAGATATAAGCATCTGAATGCAGAATTCAAGAATAGCAAGGAGAGATAAGAAAGCCTTTCTTGGTAATCAGCGCAAAGAAATAGAGGANGTTTCCAAAGTGTGTATGTGTGTGTGTGTGTGTTGGGATATAGGAGCTCCCAACACAACTTTGAGCAATCCTCAGGAACGAGCTGGTGAATTCAATTCAGTTCTGACACTATCTACCCAGATATAGCATCAGATTCCACAGGCTAAGGGCTCAGCTCTTCAGGACTATTCCCTCCCACTTCAGATGGCAATTACAAGTCCAGATTGGCAACTACACTTCTGATCCATAGGTTATAAACCAGAGGTTTTCAAAACCTCCTCCTCAGGTTCAAATAGAGAAGCTCACAGAATTCAGGAAACCACTTTACTCACCTAAATTATCAGCCTATCATAAAAGGATATAACTCAGAAAGAGCCAGTTGGAAGAAATGCATAGGGTGGGATGTGGGGAAAGGAAGAAGACCTTTCATGCTCTGTCCAGATGCACCACTTTCCGTAAATCTCCATATGTTCCCCATCCTATAAGCTCCTTTTGGACCTTTTGTGGAGGTGTTATAACTTAGGCAAGATTAATTCAATTATCAGACTTTGGCAACTGAACTCAATCTCTAGTCCTTCTCCCTTTCTAGCAGGTTTGAGGGGCAGATGTTGAGGGGTGAGGGGGTGGGACTGAAAATTCCAACCCTCTAATCACATGATTAGCTCTATTGACCACCAGCTCCAACATTAAATGAATTCCACGGGTCGCCTCATTAACATCAAAAACCTCTTTGTGGCTCTCATCCCCTAGGAAATTCCAGAGGTTTTAGGAGCTCTGTGCCAGAAATGAAGATGAAGACCAAATACGTTATTTATTTTTATAAATCATACTATCAGTGTTTCTATTCCTATTAACTGATTTCATCTGCTTATTTTTAGATTAAAATTTTGTGGTTAGAAAATTAGTCAATGTGTAGCAAAACGAATACAGTATTGTAAAGCAAAACAAACTAAAAAAATAAAAATTAATTTAAAAAAGAATAAAAAGAAAAATAATAAAAAAAGAAAATTAGTGTTATGCTCCTGTTTTTATAGTCAGTAATAACAATAGCAAGAATTATTTTATGTTATGCCTATTCTAACTGATTTTATTATTTATTTAATATCTAAAACAACTCTATGAGTAGGAATATTATTAATATTATATAATGAAAATCATATTGCTTGTGTGCTAAGTCACTTCAGTCGTGTCCAATTCAGTGTGACCCCACTGACTATAGCCCACCAGGCTTCTCTGTCCATGGAATTTTCCAGGCAAGAATGCTGCAGTGGATTGCCACGCTCTTCTCCAGGGGATCTTCCTGACCCAGAGGTTGAAATTGCATCTCTTTTGTCTCTTGCATTGGCAGACAAGTTCTTTACGACTAGTGCTAACATAGAGAAAATTATTTTATATAGAGTTAAATGTTACTTTGTTGACATTTAACAAATGAAGACAAACAGGGACAGATGCACACGTTCTTAGGCCCAGTAAATTGCAGAGCTAAGATTCGAACCTGACAGTCTGACTCTGAAACCAATGTGCTCACCTAGCATATTATCATGTATTAATCTTGATCTCCTGATTCCCAGTTATCTTTTCCCTCTGCTACATGGAAATGTTAATTGACCAAATATTTTATTTACAAAGAAGTTGATTATATTCTGGATTGTGTCTTTAATTCACCATGCAGCCTTCTCCAAACTAGATTATATAAATTAACTGATATTAAGTTTGGAATAATGTATAATATCTGTAATCTTATTATTTTTTCATATGTGTAACTAAATTAGAACAAGCATGCAGTGTTCTGATTAGAAATATACTGATCAATATGCACACTTTCAACACAATTGTCAAAAATATTCACAGAGGGAAAATGTTCCAACTAATTTTAAGCTATACACAGTCGCCCTAGTGGTTCATCAGGTTGCATACAAAATATTCATTGAATTTGTATTCATTGTAAGAAATTCTAAATTTAATATTTTTATGTTATCACAGATTTAGTCCAGATAATAGATGCAAAATGCATATAAAAAACCTGCAAGCTATAAAAAAATGAAATGATATGAAGACTTGAGCTACATATATATATATTATATTTTAATCTTGACCATTACTGAGTTGAGCTTTTAATATTTTTATGTTATCACAGATTTAGTCCAGATAATAGATGCAAAATGCATATAAAAAACCTGCAAGCTATAAAAAAATGAAATGATATGAAGACTTGAGTTACATATATATATATATATAATATTTTAATCTTGACTATTACTGAGTTGAGCTTTAATTTCAGCATTGACTCAAAAATTGTAAGATAAAATTAATTTCCAGATTTTAAAAATAGTTCTTAATTAGAACTTTCTTTCTAGAAACAGTCAAAACATTTCTGTGTGCAATGCAATTAATTAATGTAATTCTTGCTACACTTGAAACTGGGAGATGGAAGGCATCAAAAATTTAATTGGATAATAAATATCACAATTGAGGTGAGGTGAGGTCGCTCAGTCGTGTCCGACTCTTTGCGACCCCATGGACTGTAACCTACTAGGCTTCTCAGTCCATGGGATTCTCCAGGCAAGAATACTGGAGTGGATTGCCATTTCCTTCTCCATAGGGAAACATTATCTGAAATGTCCTTCTGGCTTGATTCCCAGAATCCAGTAAACTAATGGAGTGTTATAAATATAGAAAACAATGCACACATCTTGTGTTCAATAATCTTTTTATTCAGTTCTGCACAGGAAGCTCTTATTTTATTTTTGAAATACAACTAATAATTTTGCCATAATCTGAAATTCTGTAGGAATTGCAGGAATGCCAAAGTAGTAGAATATATATTTTTCTTTTTTTTCCAATTTAGTATATATCAGTTCACTTCAGTCACTTAGTCATATTCTAGTCTTTGCAATCCCATGGACTGCAGCACACCAGGCCTCCCTGTCCATCACAAATTCCCAAAGCTTGCTCAAAATAATGTCCACTGAGTCAGTGATGCCATCCAACCATCTCATCCTCTGTCATCCCCTTCTCCTCCCACATTGAATCTTTCTCAGAATCAGGGTCTTTTTCCAATCAGTCAGTTCTTTGCATCAGGTGGCCAAAGTATTGGAGTTTCAGCTTCAGCATCAGTCCTTCCAATGAATATTCAGGACTGATTTCCATTAGGATTGACTGGTTGCATCTCCTTGCAGACCAAGGGACTCTCAAGAGTCTTTTCCAATACCACAGTTCAAAAGCATCAATTCTTTGATGCTCAGCTTTCTTTATCATCCATCTCTCACATCCGTATATGATTACTGGACAAACTATAGCTTTGACTAGATAGACCTTTGTTGTCAAAGTAATGTCTCTACTTTTTAATATGCTATCTAGGTTGGTCCTAACTTTCCTTCCAAGGAGTAAGCTACTTTTAATTTCATGGCTGCAGTAACCATCTGCAGTGATTTTGGAGCCCAGAAAAATAAAGTCTGTCACTGTTTCCACTGTTTCCCCATCTATTTGCCATAAAGTGGGACTGGTTGTCATGGTCTTAGGTTTCTGAATGTTGAATTTTGAGCTAACATTTTCACTCTCTTCTTTCACTTTCATCAAGAAGCTCTTTAATTCTTCTTCACTTTACGCCATAAGGGTGATGTTATCTGCATATCTGTTTCTCCCAAGAATCTTGATTCCAGCTTGAGCGTCATCCATCCTTGTATTTTGCATGATATACTCTGCATATAAGTTAAATAAGTAGATATATATGGTCTCATCTACAAAACATACAAATATTTTAGCATTGGTTCCAATTTTTTGACCATCCATGCTCATAGTTATTTACACTAACTTGTTTCATGTATTGAAAGGGGAAGAATCAGGCCAAATAAGCAGTACATTTTGAATCTTGCCCATTTGAAAAAATTCTCCATCAATAATGTAAGATGAATTGGCTTCCTCAGTTAGTTTCTAGGTACAGTCTCATTTTGAAATGAGATTCTTCTGGAGATCACACTTATGAGAAATATACACTGGAAAAAGCAAGTATGGGCCTAAAATAAAATTGTGAAGATATTATTGATCAATATGAGCAGCATATTAACAGGATACAAGAAAGTAGTTACATTGGAGACCTTCTTTATTCAGGTGTTTCATGGAAAGAGAGGCCATTGCACTTTTACCTATGGACTTCCTTTGACTATTGCAGTTGTAAACTCATGCTTCTGCTCACCTCTGAGGACTGATCTGGTGTAATTTCTGCAATCCCTCACTGCTGCAAAAAGCACCCTTGGGAACAGAAAATATTTCCTTCCTTCAGTACTGACATATCCACTTTTTATCCTCTTTCCTCTGTGGTATTCACTCAACCTCAATCACTCTGTGCAGTGTCCCCAGTAACAGACCATTCTGATTAAGGCTTATCTCTTAATGTAAGAGATGAAAGATTTACATCCCAATCACATGTATTTTTTTTCCTCCCAGAATACATTTATTGACCACCACCCAGTCACATCTGCTTTGATCAAATGGATTAAATGTCACTAATGCACATGTTCATGGTAATTATTAGTTGTCATAATTCTAGAATTCTTCAAATTTTATTGAACTAGCTTTTTTTTTTTACCCCTCAAAATTTTAAGTTTGGTAGGATTTAGATCTTCTGGAGAAGGAAATTGCAACCCACTCCAGTATTCATGCCTGGAAAGTCCATGGACAGAGGAGCCTGGCAGTCTTTAGTCCATGGGGTCCCAAAAGGGTTGAACATGACTGAATAGCTTAACACAACAACACATGTAATAAAGAATCTAGTGTCTAACATATGTCCATGGCATAAGTTCTCAATAAATATTAGCATTAATTGTTTATTTATAATATTCTCTCTTTTTTCCTTTCAAAATGTTCACTTTTTAGGTTTTCATATATAGCAAAGTGTCTTACAATTAGAATTTCTGTTATGTGGTTTCTAGAATACTTTGATTTAGTTCTATTTACCCAATAAAACATTAAAATGTGTTTATGCTTATAGTTGCTCAGGTATTAAAAGTCAACATTTACTGACAATGCAAAAATATTTAAAATTATATTTTGTCTGTATATACCATTTTCATGTTTCATGTGGGTACTATAAGTTCTAATATATTATTCTTATGAAAATGAGAAAAAACTGTAATAAATTCATTTAAATAAGTGTAAAATACAGATTTTAGCAGTGCTGTGTCTCTTAAAGATCTGAGACTCAACTGCTTGTCAAAACAATAGCAACTAGCTGACAAATAAAAGGTACCTGGGTCAGTGTGAAAATTAAACCTGAGAGAAATCAATAAACAAACCTTCTCAAAATTCAGGACCAACCAGGAAAATTTGCATTTCATAAAACTACAAGTTCTCAAGTTAGAGTAATCACTCAACATATTAGCAGGGTATATTTATGTGAGGCTTCATGATAGTAAAAAGGATAAAATACAGCAAGAGAAAGAACACTGACAAACATCAAAGATGCGTGAGATATTTAAAGCAGTTTCCAGGGTTTGTTTTCAATCACCTCAGGTATGGTGTTCTAGATTATAAACCATCAATATTCAGGTTCAGTATCTTGATTTCAGGAAAGACCCAGTCTTACTCAGGGGGGTTTTTTTTTTTTTTTTCCCTATAACCTTCTGGCTGTATGACCAAGCTTTAATGCAGAAATCCAGAGGCCAAAACAGAAATCAGGTGCAAACTATTATTCTGGATATTTTCTATACAACCTTGATTGACAGGAATACATTCTTTGTGAAAGATGCAGAAGATAATTATTTCCTTGATTTTCAACCTTCTAGAGACTGCCTTCATTCCTTGACTTCTGTTCTCACAATCCTCTAACCTCTTACACCATCATATCTTTTTCTCTGACTCTGCCCTCTGACGTCCATTTTATACAAGCCTTCATAATTACATTGGGTCCATCCAGGCAGTGCTAAGGGTAAAGATCCTGCCTGCCAATACAGGAGACATAAGAGATGTGGTTCCATCCCTGAGTCAGGAAGCCCCCCTGGCAGAAGGCATGGCAGACTACTCCAGTGTTCTTGCCTGGAGAATCCCATGGACAGAGGAGTCTGGTTGGCTATAGTCCATAGGATTGCAAAGTGTTGGACACGATTGAAGTGACTTAGCATGTATGCATGTCCAGATAACCTCATCATCACAGCATCCTTAATTTAATAAAATTTTCAAAATTTCATATATAAGAAAATATATTCACAGGTTTTAGATATTAAGAGGTGAACACATTTGGGAAGCTTCCATAGTGGTTTTTACTTGGTGCATTGAGCATGGGCAGTTAAAGAGCTCACATGAAAATTATATTCTCCAGTTTTAATTTCCACTGAGGTGAGACCATAATTATCATACACATTTATTTATGTTGCTTTTTACTGCCAAGATCCCAAACCATAGTCCTTGATCTAGGCCAACTTTCACCTATAGTGTGTGTGCATAGTCAGCTGCTCAGTCGTGTTTGACTCTGTGACCCATAGACTGTAGTCAGCCAGGCTCCTCTGTCCATTGATTTTCCCTGCAATAATACTGGAATGAGTTGCCATTTCCTTCACCAGGGAATCTTCTTGACCCAGACTGAACATGCATATTCTATGAAAGCCATAACCTGTAAAACATGAACCAAAAGACAAAGAAACTATTACATTTATTCAAGTGTTCACACACAAGATTCTATGAGTCATTATAATACATCATTTAGGTGAATACAGATTAACTGCTCCTAATATCCACAAGAACACAGCTAAGATCTTCATTTTCATAATAGACAGAAAACTTCACCCTATGGTCATCTGCAATACACTTAATAATACTGGAATGAGTTGCCATTTCCTTCACCAGGGAATCTTCTTGACCCAGACTGAACATGCATATTCTATGAAAGCCATAACCTGTAAAACATGAACCAAAAGACAAAGAAACTATTACATTTATTCAAGTGTTCACACACAAGATTCTATGAGTCATTATAATACATCATTTAGGTGAATACAGATTAACTGCTCCTAATATCCACAAGAACACAGCTAAGATCTTCATTTTCATAATAGACAGAAAACTTCACCCTATGGTCATCTGCAATACACTTAAGAAACAATATCGTTTCATGTCCTCTACCTCTCAGGAAGCACCAAGACAAAGTAATATCTTTCGCTTTGTATTAACTATTTATTGGCTCCCTGTCAATCAACATTCAATATTCTTTCTTGTCATTTGTCATTAATCTTCACCCACACCCTCACTTCTGGGGTGTAACAGTCAAGGAAACCAAAGGACAGACCTGTAGAGACAGCAGTAACATGAGTCTGATCAATGGTTTCCCACTGTCAGTTGGACGTAGAAATACTGGATAATTACAGGAATAAGGGACCATTTCACCCACTGATGGAAAGAGATAGATTAGACAAACAACAGTTATCCTTCAGAAGAATAATCATTCCTCTAAGAACTTAAACAAATAGTTCTGATGCCATGTTTAGCAATCACATTTTCCTTCAGAAAATTCATGAAATCAACACTACTATCTAGCACTACAACTTGAGACAGAAACAAACAAACAAAAAAACATAGAGTAAAATGTACAAAAATTTCTGTGTTATCCCCCTTTCCTGTCTTCCCACAATATCTTAACCATTGGTCCACCAGTGATCTTTTACACACATATGCATTCAATCATGTGAACTCTCTCTTGAGTTTCCTATGAACTCTCAATTTAGCAAGAAAGTGTTTCAATCACCTGTTATAATTTCAAATTATCTAGTTTTTTGTGTGTACATTTAAAGCAAATGATGTTTAATCTTAATTCAGTTTTATGATACTTCTACAGTTAAGTGGATCATTTTATCAATTTATCAGGAGATCCATATTGATATACTATTTTCAAATGTTTTCTGTCAAGTATCAAATATGAAAATCCAACCAGAATCAATACATGCACCAAGTAAATTGGTGCTAAGATTACTGTTGTTAATATTGCTCAATATGACTCTGTCATATTAATTGCTATTAACATAAAACCCTTACAGAGAATCTCTTGCTAAATATTTAAATATATTTTCAAATTAATCTTGTGAAATATGGTTATTAACAAGCTCTAAAACAGTTTCAGGAAATGAAAAGTAAAAAGAAACTTGAACATGGGCATAGAATTGTTCTAACAAATATAGCTTACACAAACAAATGTAAAACTCTACTTTCTGTAATGGCAAATTGGAGAAAATCATTTTCACTTCAGAGACATCATTTCTAAATTAAATGTAATTACTTAAAAAAAAACCTTTAAAAAAAATAGCAATCTCAACAAATTTGAAAACTCTCAAGGGCAATCAGCAACATTAAAGTCACACATGAAAAATTGCTACTTTTATAAGGTAAAATTGGCAAGTTTGTTGTCAAAGGATGGGAACAGGGAAATTTTTAAAGTGAGAGCATTTAGAAGGGCTAAGATAATAAATTATGCAAATATTCTGAAATGGAATTCAGGAATTCAGTGAAAATTGAAAGCCTGAGAGACCTGACAACTTGCTGTGGATGTGAATGTATTCTTTAAACCACATGCATCTCAATTGCTGAAAAAATTAATTGACTTGAAGAATCTAAGTAGTCTCTGAAAATCCTTGCCTTGAACCCTGAACCATTCTTGTGCAGTAGACATCATTATGGAGACAATCTAGAGAGAAGTCAAGAGATACAAACTTGCAAGTCTGAGTCCAGACACATTAACTGCATAAGCAAATAAGAATTTCATTGGTTTCAAAGAGCAAAGCAGACTCTAAAGACCCCTATAATATGTTGCCTACAGGAGACCCACCTCAAAACAAGGGACACATAAAGATTGAAAGGGAAGGGCTGGAAAAAGATGTTTCATGCAAATGGAAACCGAAGGAAAGCAAGAGTAGTAATACTCATATCACATAAAAGAGACTTTGAAATAAAGGTCGTGAAAAGAGACAAAGAAAGACACAACATAATGATCAAAGCATCAATCCAAGAAGAATATATAACAATCATAAATATATATGCACCCAATGTGAGGCAAATGCTAACAATTATGAAAGGGGAAATTAACAGTAACACAGTAATAGTGTCAGACTTTAATACCCAACTCACACCTATGAATAGGTCAACCAAACAAAATATTAGCAAGGAAGCATGAACTTTAAATGATACAATGGACCAGTTAGACCTAATTAATATCTATAGGATATTTTACCCTAAAACAGTTAATTTCACCTTTTTCTCAAGTGAACATGAAACATTCTCTAGGACAGAATACATCCTGGGCCATAAATTTAGCCTTGGTAAATTCAAGAAAACTGAAATTATTTCAAGTGTCCCTTCTGATCACAATGTGGTAAGAATAGATGTCAAGTACAGAAAGAAAGCAGAGAGTAAAAAAGTTGGCTTAAAGCTCAACATTCAGAAAACAAAGATCATGGCATCCGGTCTCACCACTTCATGGGAAATAGATGGGGAAACAGTAGAAGCAGTGTCAGACTTTATTTTTTGGGGCTCCAAAATCACTGCAGATGCAGCCATGAAATTAAAAGGCACTTACTCCTTGGAAGAAAAGTTATGACCAACCTAGATAGTATATTCAAAAGCAGAGACATTACTTTGCCAACTAAGTTCCGTCTAGTCAAGGCTATGGTTTTTCCTGTGGTCATGTATGGGTGTGAGATTTGGACTGTGAAGAAGGCTGAGC
>SJXQ01007616.1:0-117869 GCA_006408695.1 Aepyceros melampus | reverse complement strand
GACTTGGATTACTGTGATATTGAATGGTTTGCCTTGGAAATGAACAGAGATCACTCTGTCATTTTTGAGATTGCATCCAGGTACTGCATTTCAGACTCTTTTGTTGACCAGGATGGCTACTCCATTTCTTCTAAGGGATTCCTGCCCACAGTAGGAGATATAGTCTCTTACATTTTTGTTGCTATGCATTAGTATCTATTCTCATAGTATCTATTCTATTCTATCTAGATAGGTAGATGTTACCAGCCCTTGGCCCTGGGATCTACTTTACAATAGTCACTGTGATTGACACCAAGATCGTGCCTGCCCCCCCAGTCGGGGGCAGGGGATGGGCGGGGCTGGGATTGGTGGAGAGTTAGATCTGCAAGGGAAAATGAAAACTACTGCTACTTTTAAAATGGAGTGAGGACAGACACCAGACTCTAGACACTCTGCCTCTGGAGTGTGTTTCCCCAGCAGATGAGAGTAATATTTTTCCCGAGCTTTGCTTTCACAGATGATTCTGGGCCTAGGGTCACTAAACCAAATTCTGCCCTGGAAAGCTGTGTGGTCATTACAGCTCCCCACTGAGCTTTCTTTCCGAATTACCACAGGGGCATCTCTCAAAGGGCTTGTTTTTGGTGGAGGAAGCTTAGCCTCAATGTGAAGTTATCCTAAGAGCTTTGAGCATAAAATGGATTTTTCTAATGGACATTTAAAAGTGTTTTATTGATGCAACACCACCTCTGTTTAAAGAAGCCCTGAAAAGGCATCTTTTCTGCAGTCAGTCAGTAGTGCCCAACTGTTTGCAGCCACATGGACTGCAGCACACGAGGCTTCCCTGTCCTTCACCATCTCCCGGAGCTCGCTCAAACTCATGTCATTGAGTCGGTGATGTCATCTAGAGGAAGCTTAGCCTCAATGTGAAGTTATCCTAAGAGCTTTGAGCCTAAAATGGATTTTTCTAATGGACATTTAAAGTGTTTTATTGACGCAACACCACCCCTGTTTAAAGAAGCCCTGAAAAGGCATCTTTTCTGCAGTCAGTCAGTAGTGTCCAACTGTTTGCAGCCACATGGACTGCAGCACACGAGGCTTCCCTGTCCTTCACCATCTCCCGGAGCTCGCTCAAACTCATGTCATTGAGTCGGTGATGTCATCTAGCCATCTTGTCCTCTGTTGCCCCCTTCTCCTCCTGGCTTCATTCCTTCCCAGCATCAGGGTCTTTCCCAATGAGTTGGCTCCTCCCATCAGGTAGTCAAAGTATTGGAGCTTCAGCTTCAGTACTCCCAGTGAATATTCAGGGTTGATTTTTCTTTAGGTTTGATTGATTTGATCTCCTTGAGGATCAAGGGACTCTCACAGTGCCAAAGCATCAATTTTTTACACTCAGCCTTCTTTATGGTCCAACTCTCACATCCATACATGAATACTAGAAAAGCCATAACTTTGACTAGACAGACCTTTGTCAGCAAAGTAATGTCTCTGCTTTTTAATATGCTGTCTAGGTTTGTCATAGGTTTTCTTCCAAGGAGCGAGTGTCTTTTAAATTTCATGGCTCCAGTCACCATCTGCAATGATTTTGAAGCCCCCCCCCAAAAAATAAAGTCTGTCACTGTTTCCATTGTTTCCCCATCTATTTGCCATGAAGTGATGGGACTGGATGTCATGAATTAGTTTTCTGAATGCTGGGTTTTAAGGCAGCTTTTTCACTCTCCTCTTTCACTTTCATCAAGAGGCTCTTCCTCTTTGCTTTCTGCCATATGGTGTGTCATCTGCATATCTGAGGTTATAGGTATTTCTCCAAGAAAACTTGATTCCAGCTTGAGCTTCCTCCAGACTGGCATTTCTCATGATGTACTCTGCATATAAGTTAAATGAGCAGGGTGACAATATACAGCCTTCATGTACTCCTTTCCCAATTCTGAATCAGTCCATTGTTCCATGTAAGGTTCTAACTACTGTTTCTGGACCTGCATACAGATTTCCCAGGAGGCAGGTAAGGTGGTCTGCTATTCCCATCTTTTTAAGAATTTTCCACGGTTGATTGTGATCCACATGGTCAAAGGCTTTAGTGTAGGCAATGAAGGAGAAATAGATGGTTTTCCTGACATCTTAGGTGAAAAAAAAGACAAAATAAATAAAAAATTAAAATAGCTTAAAATAGAGTACATGGCTCTGCTTTCAATGTAAAGTACACAGCTACAAATACTTAAAAGTTTAAAAACACAGAAAGAGAAAGGGAGAAGAAAAAGCTCCACATATAGACCTGATTGTTATTTTCCAGTGTGTGTGTGTGTGTGTGTAAAAGATCAAGTTGTTTGTTGTTTTTTTTTTCTGATTGATTTTATAATTGCTTTTCCCTTCTCAGTGATCATGAGACTTGGTTTTGTGAATGCCCAAAGCTGTACTTGGGGAAACTGTGCCAGTTCGCAACTTGTGAAAATGACCCATGTAAAAATGGTGCCACATGTGCTCTAAAATCCAGGACATTGTCTGCCTCTGTTCATATGGGAGGTCTGGACTCCTCTGCAGTGCAGGTAAGAGTTTTCATTGCTGAGCATGAGTCCAGGTAGAAGGGGATGAAGAGGAGAGAAAGTTACTCAGAAAAATCAAGAACAGCAACTCACTGAGCAAATTAGTCAAATCCTTCTCTTCATTCTTCCCAAGTCAGTCCAGACAAGACCCATTAATGAGATGGATCACTGAGTAAGTATTTCTCATACCCACTGAGTAATTATGAAAGAGATAATAAGTTTTCCCTGAAGTTAGACTACAGAAAATCTCTGTATTATTACATAGCAAGGGTATTCTAATACTCAGAGTAACAAGGAAAATCAGAACAATACATAAAATCAAATTATTTTACATAATTTTGTTAAACTGAGGATATAATATTAACAAATATCTATGTATTATGAAACTGTTTTTATTTAAAGATAACAAAATCCATGACATAGTTATTATATCTCAAGAAACTAAATCAGAAATAAGAGCCATGTTCTTCTCCTTAGGAAAATTCACAATGTAGAAACCTTGTATTACAAAACTGTACAAGAAACTGTAATATAAAATACTTTAAGAAACAAATTGCCTAAGAATGAAATATTGGCTTTGATATACAGAAATAAGTATGTCTATAAACATTTTCAGAAATAACTAAAAGTATTTGGTATTAATATTGAATCAACTCAGGACTGGACTTATTTCATCTTTATTTTTACCATAAAGAGTTTATCCCTTTGTAACTAGTGGTATTCATTACCAAATTTTAGAATAAGTCTCCCAAAGTAAGCACAGACCCTGTGTCCCAGAACATGCACACAGTGACAAAAATACATCCAGATTGTGATGACTTATCAAAAATCTGGGGCTCCCCTCACACCTGATGCTACAGGCATGAAAATTGAAACTAGAATAAAGAGTCTGTCACCAGACAGTACTGATGGTTTTGATGCATACTTCTTTGCAGGGAACTGACAACAGATTCAATGCATCGCTGAGAGAGGAGCTCCCCCTGCAGCTGTGGCAGGGCCATGTTTGAAGTGAGCTTTATCTTTGCAAGGAGCACTGTAGACAAATGGAAGTGATAGTGTCTTGTCCTTCCTTATAAAAATCTCATGCTTCATAGACATAATCATTCTACTTAAATAAAAGCTAATGGAAAATGTAATTGATGGCAATCATTTGATTACTATAGGATAAATCATTGATTTTGCTTCCTACCTGAAAATAAGACTGACTATATCAAATAAGAAATGAAGATATTTATGAACATCTGCACCTATTTACAAAAATGCTTGTTTGTGCCCCTTTCTTAGTCTCACTAGGCTTCCAAAGATGCAAAGATTTATGGATTATTTCAACAGAAAAGATCAGACAAAGGTTATTAGTCTCTTTGCCTCAGTGTTAGTAAGAAGAAATTCCTACATGTGCCCATGCAGAGGAAAGTCTCAGGATATGTAACCTACCCATTAAAATGTCCACAAATATGCCAGATCCACTGGAAAATCCTTCCCTTATAGAACTTACATTCTAACTGAGAAGATAAAAAAGAGAATAGAAATGGCTAAAGACACAATGTAAATGAAGAGAATTATGAAGCAAATCAGGATGAAAGAGTGTTGGGGTGGGGGGTGCAATGTTCACAGCTAGATTGACCTCAGAAGATGGAAGGTCTGTGCTGAGGCCTAAGAATAAGGAGGAAAAACAAGTCTCCAGGCAGAAGGTTCAGGAGATAGAAGACCCTGGAGAGAGAGCCTGATCCTTTTGAAGAATGAGAGGTGCTTCCACTGCTGGAACACAGGGAGCAAGGCATAGGCTGTTTCTAGAGGCCTTAGACAGCCATGGGGAGTGGGGAGAGGGTCAAACAGGCAAGGGGTTTAATATGTACTTGCTTAAACCATTTTTATTTTGGAGGTGGATTTTAGAAAGCTTCTGTTCCTGAATCCTGACAAAAGATACCTTTGCCTTTGTTTTAGTTGCTAAGTTGTGTCCAGCTTTTGCAACCCCATGTACTATAGCCCACCAGGCTCCTCTGTCAATTGGATTTCCCAGACAAAAATACTGGAGTGGGCTGCCCTTTTCTTCTCCAAGAGATCTTCCCCACCCCAGGATCAAACCCAAGTCTCCTGCATTGGCAAGTGAGTTCTTTACCACTGAGTTACCAGGGAAGTTTTATCTTAGACAAGGATAATGACAGTGGAACTGAAGTGAGTGAACTTGAGATCAGTTCTGGAGACAGAGGTGGCAGAACTTGCTGAAAAACATGTGAGAAGGGCTGAATTAAGAACAACTGTGGAATTTTTGTTCGTTAGTTCATTTAAACTGTAGGTAGATGGTGGTGCCCAAATCATTGGTTGGACCAATCTGACCTCCAGGGGGTCATTCAGAACACGCTGAATATATGTTTACTCAATACAGAGAAGTACGGAGCAAACCAATGAATATAATCGTTGCCCAGTTACAACTGAACTTGAGAACAGGCACAGAATAAAACCAAGACTTCCTTACTTATCTTGGCCTTTTTGTTAATACTAGAAGATGGAGAAGGCAATGGCACTCCACTCCAGCACTCTTGCCTGGAAAATCTCATGGACGGAGGAGCCTGGTAGGCTGCAGTCCGTGGGGTCATTAAGAGTCGGACACGACTGAGCGACTTCACTTTCAATTTTCACTTTCCACTTTCATGCATTGGAGAAGGAAATGGTGACCCACTCCAGTGTTCTTGTCTGGAGAATTCCAGGGACGGGGGAGCCTGGTGGGCTGCTGTCGATGGGGTCGCACAGAGTCAGACACGAATGAAGCGACTTAGCAGCAGCAGCAGCAGATGGAATAATCAGCTTGTTTTATTTTATCGGCACTTGTGTTTGCTGTGTAGCACTCTCCTTTCAAATTATAGCCATGTCTGCCAGGGCAATATATTCTTTGGGAGATGGTAAAAAAATACAGTTATGACATTAGGAGAAGGAAATGGTGACCCACTCCAGTGTTCTTGTCTGGAGAATTCCAGGGACGGGGGAGCCTGGTGGGCTGCTGTCGATGGGGTCGCACAGAGTCAGACACGAATGAAGCGACTTAGCAGCAGCAGCAGCAGATGGAATAATCAGCTTGTTTTATTTTATCGGCACTTGTGTTTGCTGTGTAGCACTCTCCTTTCAAATTATAGCCATGTCTGCCAGGGCAATATATTCTTTGGGAGATGGTAAAAAAATACAGTTATGACATTTCCTCCCTTGTTGGTATTTCACTGGGGGATTCATTCCTGGGTGATCATGGCAGAACTGAGGGAGACTAACTCCAGCTGCCTTCTTTGTAAAGTGCTTAGCACTCCTCAGCCACTCTTCCTGCTGCCTGCTCCTGCCAGGAGTGATCTCTTCTTGCTTTCTTAACTACCTCATTCCAAAGACAAAGGGGAAAGGCTGTTTTTTATATCTTTCCCTCTGGTGTTCCCTCTAGAAATACTTCCCAGTTTACATTCTCCCAACCTAGATCACTCAATGGACACAGGATTTGAAGAAAGCGACCTCTACTGTCTAGTCAGCAGGTGCAAGGGGATTTGAACCCAGCACACTGACTGCAGGGCCTGCCTCTCAGTCAGGGCTGTGCTGCTTTCTTCAAGTCTTGATGCAAGACTGTGTATCAAGTCAGGGTCTCTCAGAACTCCAGCCTCAATTAGTCTAACAATAGGACCTGCCTTATAGATTTAATGTGAAAGTCTTCATGTAGAGTACCTGTTACTAATGATACATAAAATGCTTTTGGAATAAAATAATGCCATTTGCAGCAACATGGATGAACCTAGAGATTATGATACTAACTGAAATAAGTCAGACAGGAAAAGATAAATACCACTTACATGTGGAATCTAAAATATGATACAAATGAACTTATTTATGAAACAGATCACAGACATAGAAAACACCTGCCTTATAGATTTAATGTGAAAGTCTTCATGTAGAGTACCTGTTACTAATGATACATAAAATGCTTTTGGAATAAAATAATGCCATTTGCAGCAACATGGATGAACCTAGAGATTATGATACTAACTGAAATAAGTCAGACAGGAAAAGATAAATACCACTTACATGTGGAATCTACAATATGATACAAATGAACTTATTTATGAAACAGACTCACAGACATAGAAAACAAACTTGCAGCTGCCTGTGGGTGAACAGGAAGGGATGGATTGGGAGCTTGGGTTCAGTTCAGTTCAGTTCAGTTCAGTCGCGCAGTCGTGTCCGACTCTTTGCGACCCCCATGAATCGCAGTACGCCAGGCCTCCCCGTCCATCACCAACTCCCGGAGTTCACTCAGACTCACATCCATTGAGTCCATGATGCCATCCAGCCATCTCATCCTCGGTCGTCCCCTTCTCTTCCTGCCCCCAATCCCTCCCAGCAACAGGGTCTTTTCCAATGAGTCAACTCTTCGCGTGAGGTGGCCAAAGTACTGGAGTTCAGTTTTAGCATCATTCCTTCCAAAGAAATCCCAGGGTTGATCTCCTTCAGAATGGACTGGTTGGATTTCCTTGCAGTCCAGAGCTTGGGTTAACAGATGCAAACTATTATATATAGGTCGGATAAACAACAGTGTCTTACTATATCACACATGGAACTATGCAATATCCTGAAACAAACCATAATGGAAAAGAATATTTCTATATATATTTGTATAACTGAATCACTTTGCTGTACAGTAGAAATTAACACAACACTGTAAAAATCAACTATACTTCAATTTTTTAAATGCTTATGTTTCTTAAGCATGTCAAGTCAGGATTCTCAAATGCACAGCAAACTGCCACAACTTAATGTGAGAGAGAAGGCCAGATCTCCATTCTAGCTAAAAAGAAAGCTCTCTAGGATGTCAAAAGAAATCAAAATTAATTTCCTTTTAAGAATTTTTCTAAGTTGGTGACACTCTTTGCTGTGATTGGAGATAAGCCAGAGTATCATGAAATCAGGGAGGAGAATATACCCCCAGGGACACAGATAATCAACAGGCTGTTTAAGGACATGATGCCTCTATAAAGCAGCTTAATGTCAGGCTGGCATTTTGTGATGGCATATTTCAAATATGTATAATTTTCTGTCATATAAGCTTGTGACTCTTTTGACAGCATCCAGTTTGATATGACCCAGCTTTTTCTCTCCAACTCAGCAGCTGCTTGACTGCCCTCCTGTTCACCTGACCTCAGCATCCCCCCTTTCCCACCACGTCCAAACCCAGTGTTTTCTAGCTCCTGGTAACAAAGAAGTGTTTAAAAAGATCATCCTAATCCCAGAGGGGATTGTGACCACATGAAGAAGCACTTGGGAAAGTGATCGCATTCGCTCTGAGTTGAAGGCAACCCTGGAGAAGTCTGCTTTTTCTCCTTTTCAAGAACTGAAGGAATTGCGTTTCCTTTTGCTCAGTGGGAAGGTGCACACCTCCTGCTTTTCACTTTTTTTCTATCTATAAAGAAAAAAAGTTAGATTGACACATACGTAAAAGCAACAATTAAGTATATATCTCAATATACACCAAAATGCTTATGACAGGTGACCTTGATGGATATCTGCACACGGATTGGTACTTTTCCTCTGTTCATGTCAGAGGCAGTTTCAGCAAAGAAAAAAACTCATTAAAAGTGGAATGATCCCCCACCCACCAACCCTCCTCTTTTTTTAAACCTGGAATGTGGATGAGATGTTTCAAATTCCAGAAATCATCATGGATCATAAGGCAGCCTTGAAAATGGAAGACACCTGCTAGGATGATAAAGTGAAAAGATGAAAAAGCTAAACCCCTGATAACTATAAAACTATCACAACAATCAGGGCTTGCCACCATCAGATTTTTGTTATTGAAAGAGAAATAATCTATTTTATTTAAACCTCTGCTGTTTTGCTATGTGTTATTATTTGTACTTAAGCCTAATTCTTACTAATGCAGTGTCAAGATTTCTCTGAACTTTATATCCAGAAATATTTCTCAAATATTTCTGATTTTGTTCATAAGTCCTTAAAATCCTTCTCAAAAAAAAATAATTATGGACTTTCTTGGGTTATTTATCTTATTTCAGTATATAATATTTAATAAACCGTAAGTTTATAAAATATATTTTGCAACTCAATGGAAGCTTGGAATGAACATTATTCCAATGTTGTAAAAGAAATATCAAGGCAAGCAGCAAAAAGAAAAAGCTTTATTTTTCCAAATTAGAAAAATTATTTAGAAATTACATTTTAGACCTTATTTATGAAGCATTGTTGTTGTTTATCCACTAAACTGTGTCTGATTTTTTTTTGCAACACCAAGGATTGTAGCCTGCCAGGCTCCTCTGTCCAGGGGATTTCCCAGGCAAGAATATTGGATTTGGCTGCCATTTCCTTCTCCAGGGGATCTTCCAGACCCAGGGATCAAACCCTCATCTTCTGCATTGGCAGGGTTCTTTACCACCAGGGAAGCCTTATGAAACATAGAGTTAGTGGTATGAAACATTACCCCTCTCTTAAAACTACCCCCAAGGCAATTTCTAACAATCATGCTATATTTAAAAAATCAAATTCTGTAGATTTTCACATTTCAAATCCTAAGGAGGCATGCATCTGTTACTATCTGCTTTTAAATGGAGAACAAAGACTATTCATTATCAAACTCTCCCTGTTTGCCTCTGGAATTCTGTCAGGAAAGCATTAAACTTTAATAGCCAAATGTCCTATCTGTTCATTCCGGAGCTTTGTCATTGTCTACCAACCTCCCAGAATGCTCCCTTCCAACACAAGCATTTTCTGCTTGTTAAAAATATCTTTAAAATGGATAGACTATCGACAGGGGCAAAATATATTCTTCTGAATATATTCATGGCAATTAACTTCGTCAACCACACGTGGAAATGTAAAGCTCTGCAGTTTGCTCTCAGCTTACTAGAGACTTTAACTTCACAAGTCTGTCAGTCCAGAGTCGATTTTGTATATAAAACGAACACTGTCAGATCCCACCACACCCATCAGGTTATGCTTGACTGCGTTGAAAGCTGTGCTGCTGTGATGACCCCACCAGCGACAAGCAGCAGAATGTGAACATATCAAAAATTCTTCACAAAAAAGGAAAGCTTGTTATAGTTGCTGCATGCAAGACTGCAAAGTCAACATTTTGCAAAGAGGCAATGACATTTATTGATTGAAATGAACAGGGACAAAGGTGCTGCTGTGTCCTGTAAACTGCCTCTCATTCTATATGCTGGCAGCAGCTCTCCAGTTTGCAGTTTGTGTTTGTTCATAATCACTGACATGTTCATATTGTGTTTTTTTTTTAATATTTTGTCATCTCATGACTTTGAGCTTGAAAATGACTTCCTGTGTTCCCATGTTTTTAGGATGAGATAAGAGCTGTTCAAAACGATGTATAAACCTGTAATCCTGCCGTGGACAGACCTTCACTTATCCTCTAGCCCCCATTCATTTTGTGTTTCTCGTTTAATGCTGGCTACACACCACATCCCTCTCTCAGACTGCTGTGTGAAAGCATACATTACCCAGTTTGAGCCATCACCACAGTGGGGAAGGGGCCAACAGTGCGTGCACATGGCAGCCTTCCAATTCTTTTCTGAATTGGAAATGATTTGAAAGTTCTTCAGAATAATCATCTAAGCTGGTACTCTGAGCTTACCACTGTGCCTATCACTTAGACAAAAGTCAATAAGTAGTTGTCATATTGAAAAGGCAAACCAATAAAATAATCAATGAATGAAGGGGCTAATATGGAACTTTCCAAAACTGTATCCATTGCAAACCAGAGCAACAGGAGGAGTTGAGATGAACTCACATCTATTGAGAGTTTTTGGTATGCCAGGCCCTCAGCCAAGTGTTTACTTTCCATCTTCCTGCATGATCCACGCAATAACCTAGGGAGGCAAAAATCACTATTCATCATGCAGATAGGGAAACTGAGGCTGCAAGAATTTAAAAAACTAGTCAAAAGTGATATAGCTCATGAGTTGTGGATAAATCTGAGTCCACAGTTCTCTGACTTCAGCCTTTCTTTAAAACATTGTGTAGTTTTAACATGTCCCCTGTGGGAGCTCATAGTGTGTAGTCACACAGCAAAGACTCCAAGAAGTTGTATAACAGCACAGCACTAAACCATGGTCCTCTTCTTTCTCATGGAACAAGAACAAGTCTTTCACAGGATACACTGGAGTAGCTCCCAAAGTGGTGCATGCACACTCCACTGTGGTATTGGAAGAAAATATTACTTGTCTTTTTTTAATGTTAGTCTTTCTCGGGGGTTTGTGTGTTTTGTGATGCCCATGCTATTTTAGTATATGTATATAATTTTAAATTATATATATATATAATATATATATATTTATTTATATATATATATTATAAATATATATATATTTGTTATTATATATATATTTATATATATATAAGCTGTGATCACAAAAATTTAAAGTACCAATTTAACGATTATCTTTCAAACATGACCTGAAATTTGTATTCATACCACTGATTTCATGAGGCTAATTTGGCAAAGTTGATTTCAAATTATGCTTGAAATGCTTGTGATATATAATCTATAAATGTATTTTATGATTCCAGTTGGTTGATATTGTTAGAAGAAACAATATCAAAAACTGCTTATTCTTGTTCTTAAAGTCCTTTAAAATCATCCACTCCCCCCAGTAAGATTAACTGACTTAAATTTGCATCCTCTGAGTTCATGCTTCTTGAGCTATGGGAAAGATAATAGGCAGCCTTTGGTAAGGCAGAGTGACTGCATCCTCAGCTGATACCAACAACAGCCTCACTGTAGAAAGTCAAGGTTAAGTATGAAGAAACAGGTAAGGCCACTTATGCCTAAATTGAATAGAATAAGTGTCGGGGTCCAGCCCCCGCAGGATCCAGGGGAACCTGAAGGAAAAAGCGATTGATTTAGAAAGATATAGATAAGGAAAGAATATTGTAGATAAGAAAACAGAGGAGAGAAGAAAAGAGGCTGATGTTCCTTGGTTTATACAGATAATCAATAAAGTCTCAAGACAAGAGACTTGCACCGTCTAAGGCCACAGGTGCTCTCCTGGTCTCCCGAGGGAGTGAAGGTGCAGGGCGCCTTCCCATTCAGGTCTTAGAAACCCAGGCAAATAAGTAGACATGGTGGACCTCTGTACTCCAGATGGGAACAAGCTTGAAAAAAAGAGTAAGAGGAGAGAATGATTGTCACAGGGAGACCAAGCTGTTTTGGTAAGCGAGGCCCCATATGTTTATTATTAAAAGGTACTTTTATACTTTGTCTTATACACAGAGGGAAATAAAAGATGCAAAATCATACAGAGTCAGCCCAAATATTACATCTGTTTTGTCTTTATCAAAACCAGGATTTTTTCTGCAAACCTTTCCTATAAACAATATTGTGTACATTATCTTCTGGGCTTGGAGGCCTGTGAATATTTTATGACCCTCTTTTGATAAAGGCTACTCAACCAAAAAACTTATTTTCCATTGAAATATTTTTTCTTATATTTCTAATCTATATCAGCCTCAGAAAGTATTAAACAAGTTACATTTCTCAGGAGCAAAGGTGCAGTAAGTTACAACAAAGAAAAAACCGATTAACTCAAAAGGCTGATGTGGTTAATTTCAAGGCTACACTTGTTTTTCTTACATTCCAACTATGTTAACTAATGCACTCCCAGGTGCACAGTAATAAACAATATTGTGTACATTATCTTCTGGGCTTGGAGGCCTGTGAATATTTTATGACCCTCTTTTGATAAAGGCTACTCAACCAAAAAACTTATTTTCCATTGAAATATTTTTTCTTATATTTCTAATCTATATCAGCCTCAGAAAGTATTAAACAAGTTACATTTCTCAGGAGCAAAGGTGCAGTAAGTTACAACAAAGAAAAAACCGATTAACTCAAAAGGCTGATGTGGTTAATTTCAAGGCTACACTTGTTTTTCTTACATTCCAACTATGTTAACTAATGCACTCCCAGGTGCACAGTGGATAAGAGATATGGGAACTTAGCAACAAGCATCGGCCCAATAATAAAATCCTACATCAGCACTACTCTAATAACGTTTAACTCTGTAAAAGGCTGTATGTTTTAGGCTTTCTGTGCCTCTCACAGTCGGGAGGCTGTAAATAATCATATGCATAGCTGCAAGCGTCTAGATATACATGCTAAGCAAGCTAGAATGCTAACAGAGGGGGTTTAATTTGAAATATTCCTCTCATGTCCAAGAGACTTATTACCTATAGCCCTAAGTTAATTTTCTCCAGAAAAAGGTGGTCAGGGGTTAGCCCCCTGTTAGTGTCAGAGGAGTTGGTGAAAGTCATGAATAGTAAAACAGACAGATTCTGGTTTGGGGATAGATGCTCAAGAAAACCTAGGGAGCCCATTGAGTCCTGAAGCCTTGCTTAACAGTTCTCTTCCACATGACTTTGTCATGGGTGGGATCTCCTGTGGTGGGTGGGCTCCCGGCAAATAAGTTTAAGTGGAAGCTACTCTTCCTTCTCTGCATCACAATTCAATAAAAATTAAAAGTGCTTAAAATTACTTTATGCATTTATCCCTTAGCATTCTGTTTTGTTTCAATTTTTTTCAGTGAGTCAATGACTTCATCCTTGCTTTCTTCTCTTTTGCCAAATGATGACTCTTTGATAAAGAACCACACAATCATTTAATATGAATTTTCACTGATAATTGGATAGATTTGAGTTGCAATTCATGTACTTGATATGACCAACTAAACCTTAAAAGATTGATACTTTCAAAGGAATGATTTTTTTTCAACTGAAATAAATAAACAATTTCTTATAAAAAAAATTACTGCAGCAATGAAGTATTTTTGAAAGTGTAGCATTTACTGTAGAATTGACTAATCATAGTAATTAAACTGATAACTGCAGGAAACTCACGACCTAATGTGAAGGAGGAAGTGAGGAAGTGTTAGTCACTCACTCGTGTATGACTCTTTCCAACCCTATAGACTGTAGCTCGCCAGGCTCCTCTGTCCCCGAAGTTCTCTAGGCAAGAATACTGGAGTGGGTAGCTACTCTCTTCTCCAGGGGATCTTCCAGACCCAAGGATCAAACTCAGGTCTCCTGCATCACAGGCAAATTCTCTACCATCTTGAGCCACTAAGGAAGTGCCATGACCTAATATCAGAGATTAAATGACTCAATGAGTGGGGTCTGGGATTCCTATCATTATGCACCTTTAAAGACAAAGATTAAACTGGGGGATAGTGAGAAAAAAAAATAGAGAGGGAAAAAAGAGAATACTTCTGAAAATTAATTACAGCTCATAACCAAGACCTGACATCGTATGCCCCTATGTTGATTAATATTATTCAATGTATTTACACTACATACTTTTCACAATTATGAGTGTTCTATATGCCTTGCCTTGCGTTATCCTACTCCTATTCTTCAGAGGTTAAGGATAAATCCAAAGGTGAGACTACTGCTGCTGCTACTGCTAGGTCGCTTCAGTCGTGTCCGACTCTGTGCGACCCCAGAGACGGCAGCCCACTAGGCTCCCCTGTCCCTGGATTCTCCAGGCAAGAACACTTGAGAGGGTTGCCATTTCCGAAAGTGGGAGGAGTAAGGGGCAACAGAGGATGAGATGTTTAGATAACATCACTGACTCAGTTCAGTTCAGTCGCTCAGTTGTGTCCGACTCTTTGCGACCCCATGAATCGCACGCCAGTCCTCCCTGTCCATCACCAACTCCCAGAGTTCACTCAGACTCATGTCCATCGAGTCAGTGATGCCATCCAGCCATCTCCATCGAGTCAGTGATGCCATCCAGCCATCTCATCCTCGGTTGTCCCCTTCTCCTCCTGCCTCCAATCCCTCCCAGCATCAGGGTCTTTTCCAATGAGTCAACTCTTCACATGAGGTGGCCAAAGTACTGGAGTTTCAACTTTAGCATCATTCCTTCCAAAGAAATCCCAGGACTGATCTCCTTCAGAATGGACTGGTTGAATCTCCTTGCAGTCCAAGGGACTCTCAAGAGTCTTCTCCGACACCACAGTTCAAAAGCATCAATTCTTCGGCGCTCAGCCTTCTTCACAGTCCAACTCTCACATCCATACATGACCACAGGAAAAACCATAGCCTTGACTAGACAGACCTTAGTCAGCAAAGTAATGTCTCTGCTTTTGAATATGCTGTCTGGGTTGCTCATAACTTGTCTTCCAAGGAGTAAGCTAAGGCAATGTTAAATGGTCCCCGTTTGGTTGTAATTATGTTGTCATAAACCCTGAATCTGAATGTGAACTGCAAATGGGAATTATAAACACTTGCTGTCAGAAACATGGCTTGTGTCTCAAAATGTATGAATTACCTAATATGAACAATGATTCCTGAAATGGTATTTGGTCTTTATTTTTCTAAGGATAGCATGATATAAGGAGTGCTAAGAACTGGATTTCCTATTCATTTCTGAAATTAAAAATCTGAAGAGAAAACAGGAATAATTCATAAAAGTTCATCTATTCATATATTTTAAACTGTTTTTTCTATGAGCTAAACAATAAACTAATATAGGTATATTTTTTTATTCTTTTGTTCTACTGATAGCACCTTGGTCCTGAATAAGGGATTTTCTTGGAGTGAATTAATTCTTTCTTGCTTCTAATGCCTCTTGGTCATTAAAGTGTAATTGGTGTGCCAGTGGCATGTAAAGTTCTTTGAAAGTTAGCATTTTACTGCCCATTTTGATCTGCATCATAACTTAACATCTGGCATGGAACATCCAATCTTCTCCAGAAGTCTAAAAACTGCATCTAATGATTTAGTTCCTAAAATGACATTTTATAATACTTTTTGCCATTCTAAAGGAGTCAAGAATATTTTGAATCTCATCTTTTTTGTTCTTGTGTATTAAATCAACTTGAAATTGTTAAACTGAGACTGTTTCTGCCTTAAATCTTGAAGCCCAAGGGAAAGAAAAGCTGTCATTGGGTGAGTGGCTGATAATTTTGCTTATTGGAGTGTATCCCTGTCAGTCTCCAGGTAGATGGCTTAACACACGCCTTGTTAACAGCGAACACCAAAGGGAGCTTTCCTGCAGGAACATCAATGTGACTGCCTTGTCCAGTGAGTCCCCAAGTCCTTGTCAGTCTTGCTATCACAATCATGATAGGAATTGCTATATCCACTGCATTTTAGGTTGACTGGTTGTGTAAGCTTTAAAAATAGAATGTTTAAGAAATGTGTATTTCAGAGGCTTTTTTGTTGGGGGCTGTAAAATGCCTTCACAGTGCTACTGCATCACACCTTCCTCCTCTATGACTTTCAATAATAAATAAGCACTTTTGAGAATCTTTAGGGTCCTGGAAGTTGCTATTATGGTTACTACCAAGCCATATAGCAAAATAAGGATGGAAAGCCTCAACACCAAATCTCTTATGTGTTTTGATAATTAAAGAATTACTTAATTTTCCTTCCTGAAAATCAAAAGACTCAACGTATCTCTCTAACAAAGGCTTTTTTTGGTTATTCAATACTTGTTCTGTTGGAGTAGGAGAACATCAGAGCATCTGTGAAGTACACAAAAGGCTGAAAATTTATGGGTGTATTAAGTGAATTCTAATTATAACTTGATTAAAAAAAAAAAAAAAACCCTTGAAAAAGTCTATTTCCAGAGTAGCAGCTCCTGTAAGGACAAACTTAGAAATGATCGTTTCCCAAATGTGCTACTTGATAAAACTGAAAGTGTTGTGCAAAGTCTTCTTAGAAACAGAAAGCAAAGAATGATATCCTTTTTTTTTTATACTCCATTCTCTAGGGCACTGCATTTTAATCAGCACTTTATTCTTTTAACATCTACATGCTGTTAAATAACGAACTTCACCATTTAAGCAAAGTTGGGTATTATTTTATTAACTAAAAAATCCTCATCTCACTTTATAGCTGTTATATTGAAGTCAACAGTGTTGGACTTATGTGATGAGAAGGCCCCACTCTTGGAGAAGAGAGCCAAATCTAGGTCCAGGGTAGGGGAGAGCCAGCTCTGTGATTTTCTTCTTCAATTTTTGAATTTTATATTTTTCAATATAATTTATTCTGACTCTGTCCATACTTGTACTCTTCTCTTATTTCTGCTAGCCTCAGTCTGTTTTCTAAGTAAAATTCACTCAAATATGAAATATATTTGTATGATGAATACTTTGAACATGACTATTTCTACACATACAACATGAAATCTGCTCCTGACTATTCATTCCTTATAATAACTCATTGGGCTAAGATAACCAATTCATGACTTCATTTTGCTTTATGCTTCATTATATTTGAACCTAAGTGTTAAAATTATTGGCTGAAAAAAAGATCAAGAAGATAATGGGGTTTAGTAAATGTCTTCCAAAATTTACACACTAGTTGCTGGAGGCTGTGGTTGAGAGGATAAATATGATGATAAATATGTTTAAGGAATGTTGTACACATTTGTATATAGGCAAAAAGGCCATGAGAAGTCCAGCACCAAATAGACCTATATGATTTTCTTTGATGTAAAAAGAATTTTTTTTAATTCCAATCAGAATCCTAGATTGACAATAGGGAAAATGAATTATGAGTTATTCCTACTGATTCAAATGCAGCTTTATTTTTTGTCTCCTTTGTTATAAGTCCAAGGTGTTGGAGAAGACTCTTGAGAGTCCCTTGGACTGCAAGGAGATCCAACCAGTCCATCTTAAAGGAGATCAGTCCTGAGTGTTCACTGGAAGGACTGATGTTGAAGCTGAAACTCCAATATTTTGGCCACCTGATGTGAAGAATCGACTCATTGGAAAAGACCCTGATGCTGGGAAAGATTGAAGGTGGGAGAAGAAGGGACAACAGGATGAGATGGTTGGATGGCATCACCGGCTCAATGGACACAAGTTTGGGTAAACTCCGGGAGTTGGTGATGGACAGGGAGGCCTGGTATGCTGCAGTCCATTGGGCCACAAAGAGTCGGACACGACTGAGCAACCAAACTGAACTGAACTGTTACAAGTCATGACAGTTCATGGAATGGCTAAGAAGAGTGGGCAAGGATTGAGTGCTTGCAATTGAGAGCTTTGTATAGGATATCTCATTTTATCCTCAATAGACCACATAGAGCAGCTATTTCCCCCCATTTTGAGAACATTAATGGAGGCAAGAACTCCTGAGGAATGGATAAATAGTGGCAGGACTATAATCAGAACCCTTAACTGACTACACAGCCTCTGCTCTTTTCTCTTATATTACTTATCTTACTCTGAATCCCATGAAGATGCCTCAAACACACCAATCCAGTTACATAGTGTTTAAAGCAAAATCTACTCATGTAAGTGACTCATTATTTTAACAGAAACTGAAATAAGAACTGTCTTCTTAGGAAAAATGTTCAAGTATAAAATTGTGAACCATTGATCAAGTCTCACCATGTAATTAAGATGTTATCTGAACAAACCTAGGTATTTGAGATGTATTTATTATCAATGATAGTTCATTCCATTGGCGCAGAAATGTATTAAATTTGGCACCAATATGCTTTACTTTTTAGCATTAGAAATTATCTGGCAAGCTATGAGATAATAAATATGGTTTAACCAAGTTATTTTAATTATAAAACTCTATAATTTATTCATTTAATGAATGCTAATTAAGAACTTTTATGTGCCAGACCTGTCCTCGGTGTTTAGTATCAGTAAAACTTGGCAAATAAGAAAACATAATCTTCTTTCCTCCATGAGGTATAACATCTAAAAAGGAGACAGGTAAAAACAAATAAGTAAGTAAATGTCAGATTCCAAACTGGGATCGGTGCTATATTGGAAATAAGCAGATGACAGGGTGTGTTTTAGTAAAATTATATGCATTTTATACAAGTTTTCATGGAGAAGGCAATGGCAACCCACTCCGGTACTCTTGCCTGGAAAATCTCATGGATAGAGGAGCATGGTAGGCTGCAGTCCATGGGGTCACTAAGAGTCAGACACGACTGAGCAACTTCACTTTCACTTTTCACTTTCATGCATTGGAGAAGGAAATGGCAACCCACTCCAGTGTTCTTGCCTGGAGAATCCCAGGGACGGGGGAGCCTGGTGGGCTGCCATCTCTGGGGTCACACAGAGTCGGACAAGACCGAAGCGACTTAGCAGTAGCATTTAAGTTTTCAACTGTATTGACATGAAGTGGTTCACTATACTCTCTTAGTAAGTATTTATCATCATACTCTCTTAATAACATCTGTCATTAAGTATATGACCTACTCAGATAGGGATCGGTGAGGGAAGTGATGAAGTTAGAGTCTAAAAGCCAAGGCAAGGGCAGCATATGTGGCTTTAGAGAAGTAAGGAGAGGCCATATCATTCAGGCCTTTGTGGGTTGTGATGATGAGTGGATTTTCTTCAGTGTTCAGTTCAGTTCAGTTCAGTCACTCAGTCATGTCCGACTCTTTGCGACCCCATGAATCGCAGCACGCCAGGCCTCCCTGTCCATCACCAACTCCCGGAGTTCACTCAGACTCACATCCATTGAGTCCGTGATGCCATCCAGCCATCTCATCCTCGGTCGTCCCCTTCTCCTCCTGCCCCCAATCCCTCCCAGCATCAGGGTCTTTTCCAATGAGTCAGCTCTTCGCATGAGGTGGCCAAAGTGCTGGAGCTTCAGCTTTAGCATCATTCCTTCCAAATGGAAGGATTTCCCAGGGCTGATCTCCTTCAGAATGGACTGGTTGGATCTCCTTGCAGTCCAAGGGACTTTTTCAAGAGTCTTCTCCAACACCACAGTTCAAAAGCATCAATTCTTCTGCGCTCAGCCTTCTTCACAGTCCAACTCTCAACATCCATACAACTTCAGTGTTCATGTGGACTTAAAGAGTGATTCATGTTTGGAGAATATAACTTGGGTTTCTCTGTTGGAGAAGGGGTAGCAGAAGGAAGGCAGAGGAAGTGAAGGCAGTCCATAGAAGCAGCCATGTTGTCTGATGGGAGTGGGGAAAATTTTCCCAAGGTCAAGTCTTATTTAGAAATAGATTCTATGACTCACCAACAGCCTATATCAGAGATGAGGAGGAGAAGGGATAAAATCTGGCTCCCAGATGTTTGGGCAACTTAGATAATAAAATGGTTTACCGAAATGTGAGACCAAAAAAAAAAAACTTGAGTTGAAAATAGTTTTGCTTCCAATGGCTGTAGAATATGTGAGTGGAGATTTCAAGAAAGCAGTTGGATATTTCATGTTACCTTCAAATGAGAGGTTTGGCCTGCAGAAATGAAGCTGGGGGTTGTCAGCACATAGTTTTAAACTCATGAAAATACATAAAATCACTTAAGAAGAGAAAGCAGAGAAAGCTACTTCCTGGGAACTATAACATTTGGAATTTAGGCAAAGAAGAAAAAGGAGCAAAGGAATGGAGAAGATGTGGTCAGAGAGGCAATAGAGAGGCACCATGGAGAGCAAGGTGTCGCAGAGACCACCACAGTCTGCTTTCCAGGGCAAAAGGCTTCTCCAGCACCTTATCTCACCTCAGAGGTGACATGTTTCCCACTTCACTCTCACCAGCCTTTCTGTCTCATCTGAGGAGGAAAATGATCTTAGAAATATTACTCCTGAAACAGCCTCCTCCTGAAAGACTGAGAGGTAATCATGAGACCATAGGACTCTTCCATCCACACTCATCACCACATACCTGGGCTCCAGGGTAGAATCAGTGGGTCACCACCAAGATGTGCTCTCCTTGGGGAGAATCACAGTCAACAGAAGAAGACAAAATCACAGGTGTTAGAGGAATTGGAAGCCTCTGGAAGCTACAGCTTCAGCAAACATTAAATAAATCTGACCTCTAAGCCAGATTAGTACAAAACTTTATATCCTATTATGTGACATATAATGTCCAGCTTTCAACAAAAAAATGATAAGACATGTTAAAAGAATTCATTTTTAAAAAAAGATGAAGAGTAAAGAAAGAAAACAGTCTGAAACAAGCATCAGAACTAGACGCAGATATTACACAGACACTTAAATGATCATACAGAGAATTTTTTTAAAAATCAGTAAGACATAGATACCACTTCAAATCATCCAGATACTTACTAAGAGAGTATAATGAACCACTTCGGGTCAATACAGTTATATATATAAATGCATATAATTTTGGTAAAGCACAATTAAAACTAGAAAAGTAACAAACATGAATAGCCTTGTAATTAAATTCCTAATTAAAAATCTTCCCACTGAGAAAATGCAAAACTCATGTGCCTTCACTGATGAACTCATTATTTAAGGAAAAAAATAGCACCAGTCTTAACATAGACTCTTCACATGAATAAAACAAGACTGAAAACTCTCCCATGAGGCAAGTTTAATTTAGACATTAAACTTGACAAGAAAAATAATTTAAGGGCAGACCTGAATGTTGAAGCAAAATCCTAAGCAAAACAATAATAAACATAATCTAGAAGTTCTTACCTTGAATGATGATTACACAGACAATGTGTTCACTAGGTGAGCTATACAATTTCAATTTGTAAGCTTGTCTGAGTTACAGTTAAACAGAAAGTTAAATACAAGAAAAACTAGCTTTCTAAACTTTCAGCCTTTGCCTATTCAGAAGTAGAGTGCCATTTGCAAATCCCTTACATTTTATTGTAATAATTTTATGGGCTTCCCTGGTGGCTCAGATGGCAAAAAAGAATCTGCCTGCAATGGAGGAGACCAGGGTTTGATCCCTGGATTGGGAAGACCCCCTGGAGAAGGGAATGGAACCCATTTCAGTATTCTTGCCTGGGAGAATCCTCATGGACAGAGGAGCCTGGCAGGCTACAGTCCCTGAGGTTGCAAAGACTCATGCGAAGACATGACTGAGCAACTAAGCATAGCACAATTTTTATCTATTCCCCCTTTCTTGCATGTTGTTCAGAACACATAACCTGCATCATTTCAGATCAACTATTGAAGATTTGCCCATGTAGCAAATCTTCTGTACATCTGCAATTCTTTATGACTGAGCAACTGAACTGGAATAAACTAACTTGATGGAATGCCATAGGATCAAGTGCCATAGGGAATACAAAACAAATGCAGCTCTTACTCTCAAATTTACTGTTTGGAAAAATAGGGGTGGAGTGAAAAGAGCAAGAAATTCTTTCCATTAAAAAGAAAGAGAGAACCAGGTTGATTTACAGCAAAGGAATATATCTTCCTCATCTCTGTGTCCCTCAGTTATTAGGTGCTATGATTTTCCTGTACTGTGTTAGTAGAGTATCAAATATTTGCTGAACGAACACATTAAATTCATGCATTATGAGAGAGATTTGTGAATATCTGAGCGATGTTTCATTCCCCAAGTGACAGACAGCCCAATGGATCTGCTCCTTCCTCTGCACTTCTGAAAATCTTCCTTCTACCATAATTATAGCTTCCTCCCCACAGTAATGATAGATATGATTTAGACAGGAAAATAGATTTTATATTTTCTCCCTTATTTTTTAAGAACAATTACTATTGCCATTGTTTAGCCCTAATTTCAGATAGACCATATGTTTATTTCAGTACAGTTCACTTTTTTCTTTCTTGTTCCTACATTAAGTGAAGTGAAAGTCATTCAGTCATTTCCAACTCATTGCGACCCCACGGCTATATAGTCCAAGGAATTCTCCAGGCCAGAATACTGGAGTGAGTAGCAGTTCCCTTCTTCAACATTAAACAAACATTTAATTTTTCATACATTAAATTTCATGCTCCTAATTAGGGCTTTTGTTATTTGCCAATAAGATTATGTGAGTCTTCTTATGTGAATCCATTTTTATTTTTCTCATTTCCTTAGCAGTTTTCTATTCTTCTCCTCCCCCCACCACAGTGGTTGTGAGAAGGTCCCTTTTTTTTGTTTTTTTTTTACTTTATTTTACTTTACATTACTGTATTACTGTATTGGTTTTGCCATACAATGACATGAATCCGTGTCGGGGGTACATATTCTTCTTATTAAAGACAAAATTGTTACATCTTATGTTCCCCCAAGAGTATACAGAATTTCTCTTTCTCTGGAAAATCATCAGCAGAAGGAAATTTCTATTAGTGGAATTACTGGGTCAAATAGTATGCTTGTGTTTAATTTTGAAAGGTTTTACCAAACTGTCCTTTAAACAATTAATGCTCCCACCAAAATATGAGAGAGGCTTTCCAAAAATTTTTTAATCACATGAGATAAACAAGTTGCTCTCACCAGTTTGGGTTCATATTTATCTATAGATGAGATTGAGCTATTTGTATTTTTATTTCCCAGTAAATCAGATTTTGTGCCCAGTCTCACTTGCCTGCAGTGTGTGTGTTCAAGCTGAGGTTGTCAACAGTGGCTTGAAACCAATCAGGAAGGAATATTTACAGTCTGAAAATCAGCAGAAGCTGCAAATGAGTGTTTCCCTCCCCAGGCTCAGGGTTTCCTGGTGGCTCAGTGGTAAAGAATCCCTCTGTAAGGCAGGAATTGCAGGAGACAGGGGTTTGATTCCTGGGTGGGGAAGATAGCTTGGAGAAGGGCATGCCAACCCACTTGTCCTCTTGCCTAGAGAACCCCATGGACATAGGAGCCTGGCGGCCTACAGTCAACAGGACTGCAAAGAGTTGGACACGACTAAGGGGATTTAGCACGCATGCATGCATTTCCAGCCCGCAGGCCCCCTATTCTTCCTCCTTCCCGCTTTCCATCCCCTCCCCATCTCCCCACTTCCTCCCCAACAAGGACGCCCCAGCACCAAGGTGGCTGGGAAAACGTTGTGGAATCGGAAGGGCTGTGGGGAGAGTAGTGGAGATTGTTGGACTGCTGGATGGTTTATCCTTGCCTTGCCTTCCATTTCAAACCAGCTCTTTGTAACAAGGAAAAATGCATTTTTACCGTAGTGTGTATTACGATAAAAAGAATTTTCTCTCCTGTCCATTTGTCTTTCTTTTATTAGCAACTGTAATGAGATGAAATTGCTCCTAACCCTAACCTTCTAACTAACCCTTTTAAAATGTACCAGTGTACAGTTCAGTTCAGTGGCTCAGTCGTGTCCGACTCTTTGCGACCCCATGAATCGCAGCACACCAGGCCTCCCTGTCCATCACCAACTCCCGGAGTTCACCCAAACTCATGTCCATCGAGTCAGTGATGCCATCCAGCCATCTCATCCTCGGTCGTCCCCTTCTCCTCCTGCCCCCAATCCCTCCCAGCATCAGAGTCTTTCCAATGAGTCAACTCCTCGCATGAGGTGGCCAAAGTACTGGAGTTTCAGCTTTAGCATCATTCCTTCCAAAGAACACCCAGGGCTGATCTCCTCCAGAATGGACTGGTTGGATCTCCTTGCAGCAGTCCAAGGGACACTCAAGAGTCTTCTCCAACACAACAGTTCAAAATCATCAGTTCTGTAACCCTCTAACCCTTTTTAAATGTACTAGTGTAGCCACTTCTAATTTCAATAATTGTTCAGTTCAATCGCTCAGTCGTGTCCGACTCTTTCCAACCCCATAAATCACAGCACATTAAGCCTCCCTGTCCATCACCAACTACCTGAGCTCACTGAAACTCATGTCCATTGAGTCGGTGATGCCATCCAGCCATCTTATCCACTGTTGTCCCCTTCTCCTCCTGCCCCCAATCCCTCGCAGCATCAGAGTCTTTTCCAATAAGTCAACTCTTTGCATGAGGTGGCCAAAGTTTTGGAGTTTCAGCTTTAGCATCAGTCCTTCCAATGAACACCCAGGACTGATCTCCTTTAGAATGGACTGGTTGGATCTCCTTGCAGTCCAAGGGACTCTCAAGAGTCTTCTCCAACACCACAGTTCAAAAGCATCAATTCTTTGGTGCTCAGCTTTCTTCACAGTCCAACTCACATCCATACATGACCACTGGAAAAACAATAGCCTTCACTAGACAGACCTTAGTCGGCAAAGTAATGTCTCTGCTTTTCAATATGTTATCTAGGTTGGTCATAACTTTTCTTCCAAGGAGTAAACACCTTTTAATTTCATGACTGTAATCAACATCTGCAGTGATTTTGGAGCCCCCCAAAATAAAGTCTGACACTGTTTCCACTGTTTCCCCATCTATTTCCCATGAAGTGATGGGGCCAGATGCCATGATCTTTGTTTTCTGAATGTTGAGCTTTAAGCCAACTTTTTCACTCTCTTCTTTCACTTTCATCAAGAGGATTTTTAGTTCCTCTTCACTTTCTGCCATAAAGTTGGTGTCATCTGTATATCTGAGGTTATTGATATTTCTCCTGGCAATCTTGATTCCAACTTGTGTTTCTTCCAGTCCTGCGTTTCTCATGATGTGCTCTGCATATAAGATAAATAAGCAGGGTGACAATATGCAGCCTTGACATACTTCTTTTCCTATTTGGAACCAGTCTGTTGTTCCATGTCCAGTTCTAACTGTTGCTTCCTGACCTGCAGAGAGCTTTCTCAAGAGATAGGTCAAGTGGTCTGGTATGCCCATCTCTTTCAGATTTTTCCACAGTTTATTGTGATCCACACAGTCAATGGCTTTGGCATAGTCAATAAAGCAGAAGAAGATGTTTTTTCTGGAACTCTCTTGGTTTTTTTGATGATCCAGCGGATGTTGACAATTTGACCTCTGGTTCCTCTGCCTTTTCTAAAACCAGCCTGAACATCTGCAAGTTCACAGTTGACATATTTCTAAAGCCTGGCTTGGAGAATTTTGAGCATTACTTTACTAGCATGTGAGATAAGTGAAACTGTACAGTAGTTTGAGCATTCTTTGGCATTGCCTTTCTTTGGGATTGAAATGAAAACTGACCTTTTCCAGTCCTGTGGCCACTGCTGAGTTTCCCAAATTTGCTGACATATTGAGTGTAGCACTTTCACAGCATCATCTTTCAAGATTTGAAATAGCTCTACTGAAATTCCATTACCTCCACTAGCTTTGTTCATAGTGAGGCTTTCTAAGGCCCACTTGACCTCACATTCCAGGACATTTGGCTCTAGTTGAGTGATCACACCATCAGGATTATCTTGGTCATGAAGATCTTTTTTTTGCAGTTCTTCTGTGTATCCTTGCCACCTCTTCCTAATATCTTCCGATTCTGTTAGATCCATACCATTTCTGTCCTTTATCGAGCCCACTTTGCATGAAATATTCCCTTGGCATCTCTAATTTTCTTGAAGAGATCTCTAGTCTTTCCCATTCTGTTCTTTTCCTCTATTTCTTTGCATTGATCTCTGAGGAAGGCCTTCTTATCTCTCCTTGCTATTCTTTGGAACTCTGCATTCAGATGCTTATATCTTTCCTTTTCTCCTTTGCTTTTCACTTCTCTTCTTTTCACAGCTATTTGTAAGGCCTCGCCAGACAGCCATTTTGCTTTTTTGCATTTCTTTGCCATGGGGATGGCCTTGATCCCTGTCTCCTGTACAATGTCACGAACCTCCATGCATAGTTCATCAGGCACTCTGTCTATCAGATCTAGTCCCCTAAATCTATTTCTCACCTCCACTGAATAATCATAATTGTATTGCTATCTAATTTTAAACATTTTTGTCACTCTTAGAAGAATCCTGTACCAACAATTAACTGAAAGAATTAGCTTTCACTCCTCATTACTCACCTGGCTCAGTCCTTGGCTACCACTTATTGACTTTTTGTATGAATTTGCTTATTCCAGACACTTAAATATAAGTTGAGTCATATTGTTGCCAAAACTCAGCCTCTGTCCACCAGTGCTGAATAGAAACTCCAATATACAGTTTTGGGTGAAGTAAAAAAGAGTAGTTTTTATTGCTTTGCCAAGCAAAGGGGGCCACAGTGGGCTAATGCCCTGAGGACCGCGTGACCTACCTGGAGGGAAGAAGGAGGAGTTTTACAGTGTTCGAGAAGCAGGGAATGGTCATCTAGCAGACAGTTCTCGGATTGATTAGCATCAAGGTAAATTTTCAAGCATCATCAGCTTTCTGGTTTCAATCAGTCTAAGGTCTATGTTCTGTGGTCAGTAGTTTTCATCTAGAGGGATGTCTGCCTTCTATTAAAAACAACGATCTATTAGGAATGTGTGTCAGGCCTGTATCCATATTTTTCAGGAAACTGGGAGTTTGGTGATTCTGTTACATGGCAGAATTATAGTCTAAATTGTTACCAGTTCCCTAGCCCAACACTATTCTTTGCTTCTACATCTTCACATTTCCCAATCATTAACTCTTGAGTCAGTAGTTTACTTCAAAAGACAAGGACACAAGGGCTTATACACAGTTTCAGCATAATTTAAGGCCTTTTCTGACTGGCTTTTTCCACTACTAATGCCCTTGAAGTTTATCCTTGTTGCTATATGTATCAGTACTTTGTACATTGTTGGTAGGATTTCATAATTGTGCAGCCAATTTCAAAAACCATTTGGCAGTTTCTCAAAGTGTTAACTGACAACAATTAAGCAGCTCCACTTCTAGTATATAACCAAGAAACATGAAAATCTATATCTGTACAGAAACCTACATAGGATTATTCATAGCAGAAAAAAAGGAAGAAAATAAAAAATATATCAACAGAAAAACAAATAACCAAAATATGGTATACCCAAAAAGTGAAATCCAGTTGTCTTTTGATTTTGTTTTTCCATGTATTTGGTGTAAAGATTTTGAGTTTAAAGTACCTGAATGTATCACTCTTTATTTCTGCTTTCATTTATTATGTCAAGCTTAGGAAGACTATAAATAGATTGGCCCATGGTTTCTATTTCTAAAGCTGTTATAGTTTCATTTTTAAATTTAGTTTTTAAACAGCTGGCGTTTACTTGGGATATGGAGTAAGTGAAGGAATCTTCCTTTATTTATTAGTTTATCACATGCGTGCATGTTCAATAGCTCAGTTTCAAACTGAAACAGAAGAAAGTAGGGAATGTCACTAGACGATTAGGTTAGACCTAAATCAAATCCCTTTTGATTATACAGTGGAAGTGACAAAGATATTCAAGGGATTAGGTCTGATAGAGTGTCTGAAGAACATTTGATGAAGGTTTGTGACATTGTACAGGAGGCAATGACCAAGATCATCCCCAAGAAAAAGAAATGCAAAATGGCAAAATGGTTGTCTGAGGAGGCCTTACAAATAGCTGAGAAAAGAACAGAAGCTAAAGGCAAAGGAGAAAAGGAAAGACTTGAATGCAGAGTCCCAAAGAGTAGAAGGAGAGATAAGGAAGCCCTCCTCAGTGATCAGTGCAAAGAAATAGAGGAAAACAATAGAATGAGAAAGACTAGAGATCTCTTTAAGAAAATTAGACATACCAAGGGAACATTTCATGCAAAGATGGGCACAATAAAGGATAGAAAAGGTATGGACTTAACAGAAGCAGAAGATATTTAGAAGAGGTGGCAAGAATACACGGAAGAACTGTACAAAAAAAGAATTTCATGACCCAGATATCCACGATGGTGTGATCATTCACCTAGAGCCAGACATCTTAGAATGTGAAGTCAACTAGGCCTCAGAAAGCATCACTACCAACAAATCTAGTGTAGGTGATGGAAATCCAGTTGAGATATTTCAGATCCTAAAAGGTGATGCTGTGAAAGTGCTGCACTCAATATGTCAGCAAATTTGGAAAACTCAGCAGTGGCCACAGGACTGGAAAAGGTCAGTTTTTATTCCAATCCAAAGAAAGGCAATGCCAAAGAATGTTCAAACTACTGCACAATTGCACTCATCTCACACGCTAGCAAAGCAATATTCAAAATTCTCCAAGTCAGGCTTCAATAGTGAATGAACCAGGAACTTCCAGAAGTTCAAGTTGGATTTAGAAAAGAGGAACCAGAGATTAAATTGCCAACCTGCACTGGATCATCAAAAAAAAAAAAACAAGAGAATTCCTGAAAAACATCTACTTCTGCTTTATTGACTATGCCAAAGCCTTTGACTGTGTGGATCACAACAAACTGTGGAAAATTCTGAAAGAGATGGGAATACCAGACCACCTGACCTGCCATCTGAGAAATCTGTATGCAGGTCAAGAAGCAACAGTTAGAATTGGAAATGGAACAACAGACTGGCTCCAGATCAAGAAAGGAGTACATCAATGTTGTATAATGTCACCCTGCTTATTTAACTTACATCCAGAGTACATCATGTGAAATGCTGGGTTGGATGAAGCACAAGCTGGAGTCAAGATTGCGGGGTGAAATATCAATAACCTCAGATATGCAGGTGAACCATCCTCATGGCTGAAAGCTAAAAGGAACTAAAGAGCCACTTGATGAAAATGAAAAAGAAGAGTGAAAAAGTTGGCTTAAAACTCAACATTCAGAAAACTAAGATCTTGGCATCTGGTCCCTTTATTTCATGGCAAATAGATGGGGAAACAATGGAAACACTGAGAGACTTTATGGGAGGGAGGGGCGGGGGAGCTCCAAAACCACTGCAAGTTGTGACTGCAGCCATGAAGTTAAAGGATGCTTGTTCCTTTGTTAGAAAAGCTATGACCAATCTAGACAGCATATTAAAAAGCAGAGACATTACTTTGCCAGCAAAGGTCTGTCTAGTCAAGGCTATGGTTTTTCCAGTAGTCACATATGGATGTGAGATTTGGTCTATAAGAAAGCTGAGCACCGAAGAATGGATGCTTTTGAACTGTGGTGTTGGAGAAGACTCTTGAGAGTCCCTTTGACTGCAAGGAGATCCCACCAGTCTATCCTAAAGGAAATCAGTCCTGAGTATTCATTAGAAGGACTGATGCTGAAGCTGAAACTTCAATACTTTGTCCACCTGATGTGAAGAGCTGACTCATTGGAAAAGACCCTGATGCTGGGAGGGATTGGGGGCAGGAGGACAAGGGGACGGCAGAGGATGAGATGGCTGGATGGCATCATGGACTCAATGGACGTGAGTCTGAGTGAACTCCGGGAATTGGTGATGGACAGGGAGGCCTGGCGTGCGGCGATTCATGGGGTGGCAAAGAGTCGGACATGACTGAGCGACTGAACGGAACGGAACGGAAAAATCTATTCTTTTTTAACATAAATTTATTTATTTTAACTGGAAGCTAATTACAATATTGTATTTGTTTTTCCATACATCAGCATGAATCCACCACAGGTATACACGTGTTAAAAATCCATTCTTAAATTAATAATCTTCCAGATGTGTTTTGCTGGAGTCTTAACATATGCCTGCACATATTTCATTAAAATCACAGTCGACTGATAAAACAATTTAGTGGGAATAGATGAGTCTGCATATTAAAACTGCCTATTCAAGAACAGCATTTGTATTTATTCTTACTAGAGATATATTTTATGTCCCTCAATGATTTTAAAATTGTCTTTATTTTTTGTTGTTGTTTTTCAGTTGCTAAGTCATGTTCTTATTGTTAGTTGTATTTATATTAGAAATGGAAGGGAAAAGGGATTGAGACAAGTCACCTTCCTTTGTTTCTAACTCCAATCTGTCACATGTGATATGAATTCTAAGGTTAGCAAGCAACTTCATGAAAATAGAATCCTGAGTTCTGGGTACACATCATTTCTTCCTTATGTATCAGGCATGACAATAAATAAAGAAGAAATTATTTTTGGCTGCACAGGGTGTTACAGTGCACAAGTCTTTCTCTTATTGCTTCTCTTGTTGTGGAGCACAGGCTTTAGACCATGCAGGCTTCAGTAATTGCAGCCCTCGGGCTTGTTGTCCTATGGTATGTGGGACCCCAGTTCCCCCACCAGGGATCACACCAAATCCCCTGCATTGGAAGGCAGAATCTTAACCATTGGACCACCAGGGAAGTTCCAATAAAGAAGAAATTGTTTTCAGAATAAAATATACACACTCCTTTGCAAACAGTTTTAAAACTTAGAGAAAATGCCTGTTGTTCATTCCATCAAACCATAATTATCTAAATTGGCCTAATAGGTGAAAAATAATCTTTTAATTACTATATTAGCATCTGGGAGATAGTTCAATATATACTATATTGAAAGTTACCTCAATGATATGTTCTTATAGGTATTCTATCCTATCAAGAACAGAATATTTGAGGCTTACACTATTCAAATCATAGAAAAAGGTGAATGCTTTCAAATTCATTTTGCTAAGCTAGTATGACATTGGTGCAATACAAGAAACCTAAAAACCAATCAGACTAAATGACTTTAAAGGCAAAAAAAAAAGAAAGAAAGAAAAAATCTAATTAGCCAATACTATCCAATAATATACCAAAATATTAAATATTATGACTAATTTGGAAATGTTCTAACAATAAAAGGTTACTCAATAGCAGGAAATTTATCAGTATAATTCAAACTCAAATAAACAAACTAAAGGTAACTATTTTATGATCATAATAATGTTGCAGGAAGGCAGACCCCTTCCAGGGCCCGAAACTGGGCTCTTATCTAACACTCAGAAATGAATTGTCCGAGGAGACACATGTGCTGACAAAGCAAGAGATTTTACTGGGAAAGGGCACCCGGGCGGAGAGCAGTAGGGTAAGGGAACCCAGGAGAACTGCTCTGCCGCGTGGCTCGCAATGTAGGGTTTTATGGTGATGGGATTAGTTTCTGGGTGGTCTTTGACCAATCATTCTAATTCAGAGTCTCTCCTGGTGGCAGCATGCATTGCTCAGCCAAGGTGGATGCTAGCAAGAGGGATTCTGGGAAGTGGACGGACATGCAGTGTCTCCTTTAGACCTTTCCTGAATTCCTCCAGTTGGTGGTGGCTTATTAGTTCCATATTCCTTATCAGGATCTCCTGTCATAAAACAACTCATGCAAATGGTTACTATGGTACCTGGCCAGGATGGGTGGTTTCAGTCAGTGTGCTTCCCCTAACGATAATAGATACCAAAATGTCATTTAATAGATTCATATAAGGCATATGGGAGAAGGCAATGGCACCCCACTCCAGTACTCTTGCCTGGAAAATCCCATGGATGGAGGAGCCTGGTGGGCTACAATCCATGGGGTCGCTAAGAGTCGGGTATGACTGAGCGACTTCACTTTCACTTTTCACTTTCATGCAACAGAGAAGGAAATGGCAACCCACTCCAGTGTTCTTGCCTGGAGAATCCCAGAGATGGGGGAGCCTGGTGGGCTGCCATCTATGGGTTCGCACAGAGTCGGGCACGACTGAAGCAACTTAGCAGCAGCAGCAGCAAGGCATTTGATCAAATTCAACAGATGTGCTTTGTCTTATTGTTTATATGAACATTAGCAGATAGAAATAGAAACCAAAAATAGAATAAAAATACTAAAATTTAATAAAGCTTAACCTAAAACAAAAAGCAATATAAATATTGTTCCTAATAGAGAAACACTAAAACTTCTTAAAGTTTTGAGCCTGACAAGGATGCTCTTGCTTCTCACACTGTTTGCTGAACTCAGGGTAGACAAGGTGTGAGTGGGAAAGCTAGAAAAAGTCTCAGAAACTGCAGACACATTTAATCTCTCTTGGCTGATGCAGTAGCCGTAGCAGCAGCCATAGCATAACCTAACACAAACTCTCTCCTGGCTGGCACAGGGGCCATAACAGTATTCTCTCACGGCTGACACAGTAGCCGTAGCAGCAAACATGCTGTATTCTCTCCTCACATGGCTGACCCAGTGGACACAGTTGTGACACAGCAATAATGCTGCCACAATCTTAGGTGGAGCTCATATAACAAAAGTAGCCCATATCCAACCAAGTACCCCATGATGCACACACACAGTGCTGTAAGTGATCTCAGCTCTTACATAATTATTGTTTACAAAAAGCGGGGCAAGAGCAAGAGGCCATGGGGTGAGAGAGCCTGAGCACTGAAAGGTTGTTGCTGAATGAAAAGATGGCCAGGATTCTTGGCCTCAGGAGGAGAAGAATTCAATCCGGGGCCAGAGACAAGGCTTGATCACTCAGAGATTTGTGTAATAAAGTTTTATTAAAGTGTAAAGGAGATAGAGAAAGCTTCTGATGTAGGCATCAGAAGGGGGCAGAAAGAGTATCCCCCTGCTAGTCTTCAGCTGGATGTTACATAGTCACCAGTTAGTTAGTTAGTTAGTTCAGTCGCTCAGTCGTGTCCGACTCTTTGCAACCCCATGAATCGCAGCACGCTAGGCCTCCCTGTCCATCACCAGCTCCTGGAGTTCACCCAGACTCACGTCCATTGAGTCCGTGATGCCATCCAGCCATCTCATCCTCGGTCGTCCCCTTCTCCTCCTGCCCCCAATCCCTCCCAGCATCAGGGTCTTTTCCAATGAGTCAGCTCTTCACATAAGGTGGCCAAAGTACTGGAGCTTCAGTTTTAGCATCATTCCTTCCAAAGAAATCCCAGGTTGATCTCCTTCAGAATGGACTGGTTAGATCTCCTTGCAGTCCAAGGGACTCTCAAGAGTCTTCTCCAACACCACAGTTCAAAAGCATTAATTCTTCTGCACTCAGCCTTCTTCACATTCCAACTCTCACATCAATACATGACACAGGAAGAACCATAGCCTTGACTAGATGGACCTTAGTCGGTAAAGTAATGTCTCTGCTTTTGAATATACTATCTAGGTTGGTCATAACTTTTCTTCCAAGGAGTAAGCGTCTTTTAATTTCAAGGCTGCAATCACCATCTGCAGTGATTTTGGAGCCCAGAAAAATAAGGTCAGTCACTGTATCCACTGTTTCCCTGTCAATTTGCCATGAAGTGATAGAGATCCAACCAGTCCATTCTAAAGGAGATTGGTCTTGGGTGTTCTTTATTAGGACTGATGCTAAAGCTGAAGCTCCAATACTTTGGCCACCTGATGCGAAGAGCAGACTCATTAGAAAAGACTCTGATGCTGAGAGGGATTGGGGGCAGGAGGAGAAGGGAATGACAGAGGATGAGATGGCTGGATGGCATCACCAACTCGATGGACATGAGTTTGGGTGAACTCCAGGAGATGGTGATGGACAGGGAGGCCTGGAGTGCTGCGATTCATGGAGTTGCAAAGAGTCAGACACGACTGAGCTACTGAACTGACATGAACTGATGGGACCAGATGCCACGATCTTCGTTTTCTGAATGTTGAGCTTTAAGCCAACTTTTTCACTCTCCTCTTTCACTTTCATCAAGAGGCTCTTTAGTTCCTCTTCACTTTCTGCTATAAGGGTGGTGTCATCTGCATATCTGAGGCTATTGATATTTCTCCTGGAAATCTTGATTCCAGCTTGTGCTTCTTCCAGTCCAGCATTTCTCATGATGTACTCTGCATATAAGTTAAATAAGCAACGTGACAATAGACAGCCTTGATGTACTCCTTTTCCTATTGGGAACCAGTCTATTGTTCCATGTCCAGTTCTAACTGTTGCTTCCTGACCTGCATAGACTTTCTCAAGAGACAGATTAGGTGGTCTGTTATTCCTATCTCTTTCAGAAATTTCACAGTTTTTTGTGATTCACACAGTCGAAAGGTTTGGCATAGTCAATAAAGCAGAAATAGATGTTTTTTTCTGGAACTCTCTTGCTTTTTCAATGATCCAGTGAATGTTGGCAATTTGATCTTGGTTCCTCTGCCTTTTCTAAAACCAGCTTGAACATCTGGAAGTTCACAGTTCACATATTGCTGAAGTCTGGCTTGGAGAATTTTGAGCATTACTTTACTAGCATGTAAGATGAGTGCAATTTTGTGGTAGTTTGAGCATTCTTTGGCATTGCCTTTCTTTGAATTTGGAATGAAAACTGACCTTTTCCAGTCCTGAGGCCACTGCTGAGTTTTCCAAACTTGTTGGCATAGTGAGTGCAGCACTTTCACAGCGTCATCTTTCTGGATTTGAAATAACTCAACTAGAATTCCATCACCTCCATTAGCTTTGTTCATAGTGATGCTTTCTAAGGCCCACTTGACTTTACATTCCAGGATGTCTGGCTCTAGGTGAGTGTGAGTGATCATTCCATTGTGATTATCTTGGTCACCAAGATATTTTTTGTACAGATCTGTGTGTTCTTGCCACCTCTTCTTAATATCTTCTGCTTCTGTTAGGTGCCTACCATTTCTCTCCCATCTTTGATCCCATCTTTGCATGAAATGTTCCCTTGGTATAAATTTCTTGAAGAGATCTCTAGTCTGTCCCATTCCATTGTTTTCCTCTATTCCTTTGCATTGATTGCTGATCTTGCTACACTAGCAAAATATACATATATGTAGAAACTTAAAAAGAAAAATTCCACTCACACTTGTGACCCTAAAAAATCACAAAATACCTAGATTAAATTTGGTGAGAAAGGTCCAGGACTTTAGTCTCAGAAAGTATAAAACCTTAATGATTTTAAAATAATACATGAATGGCTAGGGGGAAAAAATCAAATTCCTAGATGAAAAGAAAATATAATAACAAATTTTCACATAGTTATACAAATTTCAAAGCTTTTGATCTTGATATGTGCTGCTGCTGCTGCTGCTAAGTCGCATCAGTCATATCCAACTCTGTGTGACCCCATAGCTGGCCACCCAACAGGCTCCTCTGTCACTGGGATTCTCCAGGCAAGAATACTGGCATGGGTTGCCATTTCTTTCTCCAATGCATGAAAGTGAAAAGTGAAAGTGAAGTCGCTCAGTCGTGTCCAACTCTTAGCGACCCCATGGACTGTAGCCTACCAGGCTCCTCCATCCATGGGATTCTCTAAGCAAGAGTACTGGAGTAGGGTGCCATTGCCTTCTCCATGATATGTACTAGAATATATTAAAATAATATCCAGAATTATTCTAGATAAATATAAATTATAAATATCTTAAAACCAAGTCATGGAAACTACTTGTGCAATCTAAATATGATAGAAGACTTCTTAATCAAGTCAGAGAATTCTGGAGCTATAAAGAAAATATTTGAATAGTATTTTAAAAAATAAACTTTTGAGTTACAAAAGATATCATTTCTAAAGTCAACAGAAAAACAATAGACATGGAGAAACTATTTTCAATATGACACACAAAGGATTAACATAACCCTGAGATAGCTCTTAAGAATGTCAAAATAAACTCAAAAAAAAAAAATGAGTAAAGTTTATTAACAGATATTTCCGTGAAAGATATGCAGGTAGCCAAAAAATAAAAGGTGCTCAAACTTAGCAGTAATCAGGGAAATGTAAATTAAAGTAGTATCTAGACAAATTACTCTTGTCAGACTGTCAAAACCTAGAAAGAGGAATGTCACCTATTACTGAAAGGCCTATGATAAAAATGTTACATGTATTTTTGGGTAGAAGGAGCAAGAGTATTTGGGGATACAATCTGGCAGCATGTGGACGTGTCTGTGGCAGCAGAATCAGAGACAATGCAAGGCCTCAGCAATGATTTTCCCTAATACAAATGACCTCACAAGTGGCACTTCAAAATTCTCATTTCCCAGTGACTACAAAGAACCCTGACACAGTGTGGTCTCGAGGCTTAAGGGGAACTACACCAGTGGCAGATCATGGTGGTGACAAGAATATGTCCTGTTGTCCTGATTATTTGTTCAACTGGTTATGTTTCTTCCAGTATTTCTACTGATGAACTTAGTCAACAGTGGAAAACCATTGTGCAGAATGTTATTTCCAATCAACAGACTTAATTTACAGAGAAACAAATTGAGCAATGGCAGATACTGGTCTTATTATGAAACCCATCATCCAAAATCTATTGGCTTTTCAGAATGGCAAACTAGTCTATGATGACTCCACCTGGGCCACCTTTCAGGGTCACTATGCTGTCCCATAAGTTACCATGTGTGTTTTGAAACTAGAATTGATGCCCAATACCTCATGTGAAGAGTTGACTCATTGGAAAAGACTTTGATGCTGGGAGGGATTAGGGGCAGGAGGAGAAGGGGGCAGCCGAGGATGAGATGGCTGGATGGCATCACTGATTTGATAGATGCGAGTCTGAGTGAACTCCAGGAGTTGGTGATGGACAGGGAGTGATGGCATGCTGCGATTCATGGGGTCACAAAGAGTCAGACACAACTGAGCAACTGAACTGAACTGAACTGAACTGCGTCTTCTGCAGATTAGTACCACATGTCACACAGATTCAGTGCTACGGGGCAGCAGAAGGGTAATCCCTCTCAGGATGAGACTGGGTGCCCCCACACCAACTGCAGGGTGCCACTTAGGTGTGGTGGGGGTGGGAGGACACCAGCTAGGTTTCAAGGGCTCCTTGTGGATTGGCTAACCAAGTGTCTTTTGAGCTCCAGAGCAGAGTGACTGTCCCTACTGTCTAGGACCAGTTCCCCAATCAAAATGATTTGTCATGGTCTGGACCCCAACATGGGAATTATTAATATTTGGGGTATATGGACCTATCTGCTCAAGAAAGGAACTGACCAGCCCCTAACCAGGCCTTAAAACTGGGTCAAAACAGGGCTTTTAAAAATTATATTACCCAGGAGGGAGGGTGGGATTAAACATGGTAGACGAGCAGGACAGGGCAGGCCTGCATGGAAAGGGGTGGGCCAGGCACACGCTGCAGGTCAGGACAGTCAGCAGGTGCAAGGGAGCCCAGCAGGACTCAGGCCATCCTCCAGGTCAAAGAAGCTCTGAACGTGGTTAAGAAGAAAAAAATTACATCTTTTTTACAAACCCCCACAGAAATTTAACAAATCCTCAATTAGGGATGTCAGCAACAAACCACAGCAATGTCATCAAAATCCGTGATCTTGTCACCAAGGAAAAATCAGATTCTTCTTACATCATGTTATGTTATACACTGTATTAAAATATTCTTGTGCTCTTCACATTTTTAAATTGCTGTAGTTATCTACCTGCTGCTGATCCTTATATTCAAATGCATTATGAAAGAAGTATGCTGCTGCTACTGCTGCTGCTAAGTCGCTTCAGTCATGTCGGACTCTGTGCGACCCCATAGACAGCAGCCCACTAGGCTCCTCTGTCCCTGGGATTCTCCAGGAAAGAACACTGGAGTGTGTTGCCATTTCCTTCTCCAGTGCATGAAAGTGAAAAGTGAAAGTGAAGTCGCTCAGTCATGCCCAACTCTCAGTGACCCCATGGACTGCAGCCTAACAGGCTCCTCCGTCCATGGGATTTTCCAGGCAAGAGTACTAGAGTGGGGTGCCATTGCCTTCTCCAATGAAAGAAAGAAGTATACTTTTATTTTATCACAAAATTCTTATATTTTAAAACTATATTTCAAAAAATGTTGTTTTCTTATATAATTCTGTACATTTTAGTTCATGAATTTAGAAACTTTATTCTGAGGTAGTTTCCCCACTGGCTTCCCTAGGCTTCAAGCACCAAGGCGTCTACTCTGGGCCTTGCCTCACACATCAAGTGTGGAGAATTAACACAGTTTTCATGAAGCTGAGCAGCAGGCCCACCATGGCCAGGGCTGTCAGGAATGAAGGCCGCAGCCACTACCCCCAGCATAAACGCTCAGTGGCAGTGCTAGCTAGTCAGGAGAACACAAAGGGAGAATTCAATGGGAAGNCCTTGCCTCACACATCAAGTGTGGAGAATTAACACAGTCTTCATGAAGCTGAGCAGCAGGCCCACCATGGCCAGGGCTGTCAGGAATGAAGGCCGCAGCCACTACCCTCAGCATAAACGCTCAGTGGCAGTGCTAGCTAGTCAGGAGAACACAAAGGGAGACTTCAATGGGAAGTGATAACTCATTGGAAAAGACTCTGATGCTGGGAAAGATTTAAGGCAGAAGGAGAAGGGGCAGTAGAGGATAAGATGATTAAAGAGAATCACTGAGTCAATGGACGTGAATTTGAGTAAACTACGGGAGATAGCAGAGGACAGAGGAGCCTGACATGCCACCGCTAAGGGGTCACAAGGAAGTCAGACATGACTTAAGCTACTGAACAACAACATGAAAGGAAAGAGCATTCAGAGAAGAAAGTCACAACATCAGTGGTGGCCTTCTGGCAAGCTCTGGAATAAGGATTATAGCCTCAATCCTTGAGGTCTGTGCCAGGCATCTGCCTCTTTGCTCTGAATTTCGCGTCTCCAACAAGCAAACTCCACCCTCCCCTGCAAGGGGAGAGACCCTGTTAGGAGATCAGCGGAAGGAGGTGCTTCTGTCCCACCTGTGCTTCTGGTGACATGCCATCATGTGTTGTGGTCCCCAAAAATGAGTTAGTATATTGCTGACTCCAACACTTTGACAGCTAAGTCACAGATATCTTAAAAATATGTTGCTAGTAAAATTTTTTCCTTTTCTCTCAGTCACAGTTATAGTACATGTTGCTCTTTGATGAATCAACCTTATTTTGGGGGGGAGGGCCTTAAGATCTTGCTTTTCCTAAACTGTTTCTGCACAATATCAAAAACAAAATGAAATTATAGTTAACTATCTGAATATAAATGTATATGTGTGTTCAAACATTGAAATACTTAGAAACCTTTAAAAATATACTAATCTTTTTAATTACTATTTTTCATTCACATTCTCTGAATATTAGAAAACAAGACCCTAGAAAAACCTATTTCTTAAATTCTCTGGTAGATATTAGGTACCAATTAAGTGCTTGACACTGCAAAATAATGAATATGTTTTACATTTTTCATGAGGGAGTATGGAAGAGGAAATATGAGTTCTATCAGTTTTCATGAGTCCTTGAGGCAGGACTTGGGGGAAAAATAAAATCAAGTTGTATGAAATCAATTTGTGAGAACTACAAACTTTAATAATAAGAAACATCTACCAATAGCTTTTCATGAATATCTCAACCATTACTAGGAAGAGCACAAGCTTTGAAGTCAAATGTGACTGGGTTCAAATCCCAACTCCACCATTTTTTAGCTCTTTAACTGTCAGACCCTCAATTTCTTCCTCCGTAAATAAGAACCTAGGAATAAGAACATCTCACTGGGGTACTCTAAGAAACAAAGTAATTTAGACAGAGCACCTAGCAACTGGAACATATCACACATTATAATTGTTATTGTTTTTGTTACTTTGGATAATAAAAAGTACATTTATAGATACATGGCTTTAAAAAAGATTAAAAAGATAAAAAGATTTCTCAACTGAATTTGAATGATGACCCATTACAAACTTGATGCTTCTTAATTTATTATTTAAAGAATCCGGTAAAAAGAAACTTATGAGTTAAGAATGAGAAGTGTTCAAAACATATCAGTTTTGAAATATTCCATGTATATAATGTCTGGGAAGTTTACTTCATCACAAAGATTATAAACCTAGTATAAATCTGCACAGTTTATGTAATAGGAGTTTTAAGATATATGAAAATGTTATCATTCTCAATATTATGCCATAAACTGTATTGCAAGTATTACAGTGTGAACCCATACATTTCAGGGGGTTTTTTTTGTTTGTTTTTTTGAATTGAAGTATAGGTGACTTATAATATTGTGTTATTTTTAACTGTACAGCATAGTGATTCAGTTTGGGTTTTTTTAATTCCATATTACACTCTTTGATAGCTTATTGTAAGATATTTGAGTATAATTCTTATGCTATATGTAAATCCTTATTGTTTTTTTGTGTATATTAGTTTTTATCTGTTAATCCAATATTCCTAATTGGACCTTCCCACCCTCTCCTCTTTGGTAATCATAAAAGTTTCTATATCTGTAAGTATGCTTCTGTCTTATACATAGATTCATCTCTATTATTTTTAGATTACATGTATAAATAGTATCATATAGTATTTGTATTTCTCTGATTTATTTCACTAAGCATAATGTTCTGTAGGTCCATTCATGTTGTTGCAGATGGCAATATTTCATTCTTTTTTATGACTAATACTCCATTATATATATATATATATATATATATGGAGAGAGAGAAAGAGAGAGAGGGAGTGCATATATGTATATAGTATATATATGTATGCAGCATGCTCAGTCACTTCAGTCATGTCCAACTCTTTGTGACCTTATGGACTAGAAAGAGACAGGCTCCTGCCAGGCTTCTCTGCCCATGGTATTCTCCAGGAAAGAATACTTAGTAGGTTGCCATGCCCTCCTCCAGGGGATCTTCCTGACCCAGGGATAAAACCCAATCCCTGCATTTGCAGGCAGATTCTTTACTGCTGAGCCACCAGGAAGCCATATATATACACACACACCATTCTCTATCCATTCATCTGTCCATCTGTCAATGAACATCGAGGTTGCTTCCACGTCTTGGTTATTGTAAATAGTGCTGCTATGAATATTTGGGTGCATGAATATTTTAAAATTATGTTTTTCTTGGGATATATGCCCAGGAATGGGATTGCTGGATCATGTGGTAGTTCTAGTTTTCGTTTTTTAAAGAACCCCTGTAGTGTTTTCCATAGTGGCTGCACCAATTTACATTCTCGCCAACAGTGTAAGAGGATTCTCTTTTCTCTACTCCCACTCCAGCATTTATTAGATTTTGATGATAGGCATTTTGACTCATACGAGGTAATACTTCATTGTGGCTTTGCTTCACATTTCCCTAATAATTAGTGACGCTGAGCATCTTTTCATGTATCTTTTGGTCATCTGTATGTCTTCTTTGGAGAAAGGCTATTTAATTCTTCTGCCCATTTTTCAATTGGGTTGTTTGGGTTTTTTATTCAGTTATATGAGATGAATGCATTTTGGAAATTAAGCCCTTGTCAGTACATCATTTGCGAATATCTTCTCCCAGTCTATAGGTTGTCTTTTTGTTTCGTTTATGGTTTCCTTTGCTGTGAAAGGAAGAAGGAGAAGGCGATGGCACCCTACTCCAGTACTCTTGCCTGGAAAATCCCATGGACGGAGGAGCCTGGTAGGCTGCAGTCCATGGAGTCGCAAAGAGTCAGACATAACTGAGTGACTTCATTTTCACTTTCACTTTTCCGTGAAAGAAAAAAAACTTATGTTTAATTACTTCCCATTTCTTTATTTTGTTTTTATTTTTATTGCCTTGGGAGACTGACCTAAGATAACAGTACTACAATAGATGTCAAAGAATGCTTTGCCAATGTTCTCTTCTAAGAGTTTTATGGTTTCATGTCTTACATAAGTCTTTAAGCCATTTCAAGTTTACTTTTGTATACAGTGTGAGGGAATGTTCTGATTTCATTGATTTACTTGCAGTTGTCCAGCTTTCCTGGGCCTTGCCAGGTGGCGCTAGTGGTAAAGAACCCACCTACCAATGCAGGAAACATAATGAGACATGGATTTGATTCTGAGGTCAGAAAGATTCCCTGGAGAAGGAAATGGCCACTCACTCCAGTATTCCTGCCTGAAGAATCCCATGGACAGAGGAGCCAGGTGGGCTGCAGTCCACAGGTTGGCAGAGTCAGACACAACCGAAGCGACAGCATGCATGCACATCCAGCTTTCCCAACACCACTTGCTAAACAGACTATCTTTTTTCCAGTGTGTATTCTTGCCTTCTCTGTCAAAGATTAGCTGACCATAGGTGTATGGGTTTATTTCTGGGCTTTCCGTTCTGTTCCATTGATCCATATGTCTGTCTTTGTGCCAGTACCATGCTGTTTTGATTACTGTAACTTTGTATCATTGTCTGAGAGAGTTATGCCTCCAGATTTCTTCCTTTTCCTAAGGATTGTTGAAGCAATTCTACGGCCTCTTATGGAAATTTTAGGATATTTGTTCCAGTTTTGTGAAAATGACATGGGTAATTTGATAGAGGTCACATTAAATCTGTTGAATTAGTTTAGGTAGTATAGCCATTTTAATAATATCAATTCTTCCAATCCAAGAACATGGGATATCTTCTACTTCTTTGAATGATCTTTAATTTCCTTATCAATGTTTTATAGTTCTCAGCATATAGGATCAGACCTTGCTTCTATCAGCAGTCACATCCACAACTGGGTATTGTTTTTGCTTTGGCTCCATCCCTTCATTCTTTCTGGAGTTATTTCTCCACTGATCTCCAGTAGCATATTGGGCACCTCCGACCTGGGGAGTTCCTCTTTCAGTATCCTATCATTTTGCCAAACTGTCTTTTCCTTGGCACATTTAATACTTTTATATTTAAGGTAATTATTGATATGCATGATCCATTTACTTTATTAATTTGAATTTGATTTTGTATGTCTTTTCTTTCTCTTCTGTTTCCTGTCTAGAGATATTCTTTTACCATTGTAGAGCTGGTTTGATGGTGGTGAATTCTCTTAACTTTTGCTTATCTGTAAAGCTTTTTATTTCTCCTTAGAATCTGAATGAGATCTTTGCTGCATAGAGTAAATTTTGCTGTAGCTTTTTCACTTTCATCACTTAAAGTATATACTGCCACTCCCTTCTGGCCAGCAGAGTTTCTGTTGAAAGATCAGCTGTTAGCCTTATGGGAATCCCTTTACATTATTTGTTGCTTTTCCCTGCTGCTTTTAATATTTGTTCTTTGTCTTTTTATTAGTTTGATTTATATGTGTCTTGGCATGTTTTTCCTTGGGTTTATCATATATGGGACTCTCTGTGCTTCTTGGACTTGGGTGACAACTTTCCCATGTGAAAGGTTTTTTACTATAATCCTCTCAAGTATTTTTCATATCATTTCTTTTCTTTTTCTTTTTCTCCTCTTCTTCTGGGGTCCCTATAATTCAAATGTTGGTTCACTTAATGTTATCCCAGAAGTCCTTATTTCCTTTTATTCTTTTTTCTTTATTCTCCTCTGCTTCAATTTTTCCACCATTCTATTTTCCAGTATATTTCTGCATTCTTCTTCCTCATTTATTCTGCCATTGGTTCCCTCTAAACTATTATTAATCTCAGTTATTGTATTGTTCACTGTTGATTGTCTTTTTTTTTAATTCTTTTATGCCCTTGCTAAATATTCTTATATATTCTCAATCCATGCCTCCAGTCTATCTGTCCCTCCTTTTCTAGATTTTAGGTCATCTTTACTATCATTACTCTGAATTCTATTTTAAGTAGACTGCTTACTTCTTCATTTGTTTGGTTTTGTCAGTTTTTACCTATTTTTTCTGCTGGATGTCTCTCTGTCTTTTCATATTATTTAATTTACTGTGTTTGGTATCTCCTTTCTGCAGGCTGAAAGTTCATAATTGCTCTTCATTTTGTAGTATGCTCCCCATGGGTGGGTTGGACCAGTGCCTGGTGAAGATTTCCTAGCTGGGGAGACTTATGAGTGTGTTCTGGTGAATAGGCCTGGATCTTATCTCTTGAAGGGCAGTATCATGCCCAGTAGTGTGTTTGGGTGCCTATGTGCTTGATATGACTTTGGGTAACCTTTCTGCTAATAGGCAGGGTTGTATTCCTGTTTTGCTAAAGTTTGGGTGTGAAGCTTCCAGCACTGGAGCTTGTTGGCCTTTGGGTAGGGCTTGGTCTTAATGTTGAGATGGAAGCCTTTGTGAGAGCTCTTATCTATTAATGTTCCATAGGAATTGAGAGTTCTCTGGTGGTCCAAAATCCTGGATTCAGGTCTTCAGTCTTGGGAGTTCAGGCCTGACCTCCTACTGAAGCACCAAGACTTCACAGCTCACACACCACAGAAGACAAAATCCCAGGACTAATGGTGAAACAACACTCAACAGCTAAGAACACACAAAGAGACCCTCACACTCATTCTTAGGAGATGGGCTTGCTTTTTGGAAGTGGGTTCTTATGCCAGGATTCAGAAAGGCTTTGGTGGGAGTTGTTCCACATGCATATGAATTTTTATTTGTATGGGAGAAGGTGATCTCCCTGTTTTATTCCCCCACCATCTTGAAAGCTAGCTCTGTGTTGGGGGACTGAAAGGCTGTGTAGGAGGATATGAGGCAGGGCTTAACTGTTACCGCCTTGTCAGGGTCAGTGTCTTCTACTCAGCTGCAGTAGAAGCCCTAAGGGTCAAGTTCAATAAGACTTTATTGCGCTTAAGTTTGTTATAAGGCAAGTGACGTCATGTGAAAGCATGTGAAGGCATGCAGTCACAGCAAACCTATGTGCCTCCCAAGCTGGCGCCTACAGTTCTGCTCACAATCAGCCCTTTCTGTGTTTGTTTGCCCCAAGTCTAGGGCAAGGTTGTGGTGTGGTGTAGGCTGGAGTTGGAGGTCAGTGTGTTGTTGCTATAGCAATTGAAGTGGCTATGCTGCTGCCTAGGATCTGGACTGCCTTGAGGCTGACTTCTCCAGGACCTGTCAGCCCCAGATCCAGCACTACAGTGCCAAGTGGAGTGGGCAGAGCTGGGTACTCTTGCTGGGAGACAAACGACTGAGCACATCTGAACCGCAGAAGATGGCGACCACTGCCTGTCGGGAGCCAGAGTGAGGAATCCCACCTGTGACAGGGTCACGTGGCAAACTCAGATGGCAGGGCAATTTGAGTCATCAGATTTCTCCCTGGTTTTTCCTGAACATGTACCCCCCAAAAATAATTTGTCTGTTTTCCCATTATTTTCTGACTTTCTCTGGAAAAAGTTAATTCAGGGCTTTGGCCTTCTGCATTTGAAAGGAGTGTTTCAGCCCAACCCCCCTTTGATAATTCTATAGCCTGCCTAACAAGTCTCCCTGACCTTCTACAAGCTTGTAAATTACTCACAACCTCCCAACTGTGAGGGGCACAAAAGCCTTAAAGTATCTTAAAGTTTCAGAGCCTTTTCAAATTCATATTGATGACGGGATTTCATGGTTAAGTCAATGATTGCTGCCAGACCTCCTTATTTTTTATCTATCAGGCACCCAGGAAGATGTAATCAATGCAAATGGGATATGGAAAAGGATATATAGTAGTTTTGATGTTAGCAATACTAGACTTTTGCTATAAATCACTGTACTTCCTTTTATTACAAATTGCTGTATTTTTATTTAGTGTTTTCTGAGAATGGCATTCAGACTTTGGAAAGATTAACACAAATGAGTCTTCTGATTAACAAAACCTCATCAGAAGAGAGCCATAGAAATGTTAACAGGCCTCTTGGCCAGAAGGTAATGTAAACCACCTGAGACCTTTTGTAACAGGAGAGTATGCAAAATAGAAAGCCTTGTCTCAATGAGGATCAGGACTGCTGCCCCTGCATAACCTACATATTCCATTATGTACAACTTGGGGTATATAAGCTGATTTTGAAAAATAAACTTCCCTTTTTTTCCCCTTCCTTTTTCCCTTTTCCTTTTTTCCCTTTTTCCCCTTCCCTCTTGGAGAGTCTTGCACCGACAATGCTGGGCTTCCCTCATGTCCCCTATTTTCTCTAATTTCAGCTGAATTCCCATCTGGGGTGCAGAGGCTCGCCATGTCTACTTACCTGTCCCGGCTGCTAAGATCTGTAAGAGAGAGAACCCAGGGTGGGGCACTCTCCAATATTCAAACAGATGCCGGTGGCCTAACGTAGATGGTGCAAAACTCTTGTCTCGAGGTTTTATTGGCTTTCCACGTAAACCAAGTTATTCAGACTTCTTTTCTCCATCTTAATTTTCCTACTATATTATTTCTTCCTAATCTATTCTTGTATTTCTAAATGAATAAGTTTTCCTCGCTGACACCATCCCCCGTTCGAATCACCCTGGATCCACCAGGGCTGGACCCCGGCAACTGCCCCACTTGGCTCACACCCCAGGCACCCCTCATCTAGCGCTGTGCAGTCAGTCTGAGTCTTTGCCCAGATCTTACGCCAGGCTGTGGTGTATCCCTGGGCTTGCCTGGTGGCTCAGAAGGTAAAACCCTTTGGGATTGGAAAATGAGGCAGCAGCCAGCAATACCCTGATGGTTAGCATATCAGCACAGACACTCCTACTGAGTAAAGTCAAATCTAAGCTTCTCCAACCCTTCTCTCTTTCTCAAAGGACTTCCCAGCAGACACGGGGTCTCATGTCCTCTGCACAGAAACTCAAGACTGAGACACCCAGAATGACTTGACCTCCTCACTCCCAGGGCAAGGGTTTGCATGTGTGGACTTTATTTCTCTTTTTCTTTTTTTTTTTTTCAGATCCTTGCCAGGAGCACAAATACCAACCCAAATCCTTTTTTTTTCATCCTACTCAGTTAAGTGGAGCTCTTTCTTGCAGCTTTGGTTGTATAATTCTGTCAGTTTCCAGTTAGCTCTCTTGAGAATTGTCCCACATTTTGATGCTTGCTGGGGAAGCTGAGCTACATGTCCACCTATTCCAACATCTTGATTCCTCATTCTTTTTCTTTTTTGATATTTCATAGTACTGTAAAAGTCCTACCAAAACCTGGTTGAGACTTTAAGCAGTACTTTGAGAATCCAGAAGGTGGCACTAATTTCTAAGAATTGAACATCTTAAAATAATGTGCTGCTTTGACTTCTAATCATTTACCATTTCTTTTCCTGGTTAGAACTATGAGGCTCTACATTTTCATCAGTTTTCTGATCTAAATGTAAATTCTTTGTTCTTAACATTCTCTTCTTTAGATAAAGAAGTAAGAGTGGTGTTTGAATGAGTTAGTATGAGCAGAAATTGACAGGGCTTCTCTGGTGGCTCAGTGATAAAGAATCCATCTGCCAATGCAGGAGACACAGGTTCGATCCCTGGGTCAGGAAGACTCCATGGAGAAGGAAATGACAACACACTCCAGTATTCTTGCCTGGAAAATCCCATGGACAGAGGAGGCTGGCAGGCTACCATCCATGGGGTTGCAAAAAGTCAGACACAACTTAGCCACTAAACAACATGCATGGGGAAGATCCAGAGAGATGATATGGTGTGGGAGGTGGGAGGGGGGTTCAGGATTGGGAACTCATGTACACCTGTGGCGGATTCATGTCAATGTATTGCAAAACCAATACAGTATTGTAAAGCAAAAAAAAGTAAAAATTAAAATTAAAAAAAAATTCTAAAGGTTTTAGGGGCTTTGTGCCAGAAATGACAAAAAAAAAAAAAGAAGAAGAAGTTAAAAATAAAAAGAAGAAAGATGCTTATACCCAAATTTACCAAAGAAACCTGGAGAGGCAAGCATCGGTCCTGTATTTTTCCAAATATATCCATTTGTATACAATATATTATGTCAATTTTTGCCCATATTCAAAGAGTCAAAATTCTAATGTTTTTGCAAAAATCCAGAAATTCTTTAATGGCAGATGACTTGAAACATGCAAAAAATAAGTAATAAGCAATGATTAGCATTGGTGGTTGTACAGAAATTCTATTTTTCAAATTCATCCAAGAGCACCAATTTTTCCCTTCATCACTTAAGAACAGAACAGTTAAGATACTATATAAATAATAACATCAGAGCAACAACATATAGGTATATGTATCCCTGGGCTTGCCTGGTGGCTCAGAAAGTAAAGATTTCACCTGCAGTGCAGGAGACTTGGGTTCAGCCCCTGGGTTGGGAAGATCCCCTGGAGAAGGGAATGGCAACCCACTCCAGTATTCTTTCCCAGAGAATCTCATGGACAGAGGAGCCTGGCTGGCTACTGTCCATTAGGTCACAAAAAATCAGACATGACTAAGCAACTAAGTGCATACAAACACACATAAATATCACTCACTATCAACCCTATGTTAAGCCCTTTATGTGAGTCCATTCAATCATTTGATAATATGTATTCTGGACTCACCTAAGCCAGGCACTGTCACACATCCTAGAGTCCACAAGAGAGAAGCAAGCTCTTTGTCCTGATGGAGCCTACAACCTAGCTGGGGAGGGAGACAATTTAAAGTAAACAAATAAATAGCATATAATGTAATTAGGCTGAAGTAAGCAAAACAGGTTAAGGAAATAGAAAGTGACAGGGACAGGAAGAGATCAATAGTTTATCAGGCTGGTCAGTAAAAGCCCCTGAAGAGGGAGCCCTTGAGCAGAGTCTTGAAAGAAGTGAGGAAGTGGCCATGCACCCTCAGGGGAGCTTATGCTTTAGGTATTGAAAACCAGAGTAGCAGAATTCTGAGTGCATTTAGTTTGAGAAACACAAAGAAGTTAGCATGGTTGGAGCAGAGTGAGCCAGAACAAATGGATATAAAATAAATTTGGAGAGTAGGGGCTTTAAGCTATGCTAAGGAACTTTCTTTAATTCAAGTGAAAACACTGGAGGACTTTTAATATGCAACTAGTATCTAAACAGTTGCACCAGCTGGATATGGAAAATAGTCTATAAGGGGACAAAGGTGGCAAAGGAGACTAGTAAGCAAACACAGAAATACAGTTGTCCATGTAAGGTATAGTTCGGGCCAAGGCAGAAAGAGGAAAGATGACCTCAAGAGAAGTATGTTATCTTTATTCAGGCAAGGAGGGGCGACAGTCAGCCTAACGACCAGAATGAGAGGGGTCAGGGAGGCTCCATATTTATAGGGAGGTTTGTGGAAACGATAAGGGAAACATTAATCAGGCAGGATGTATTGGGTATTCTTTAATTGAGATGGCATTTGTAGTTGGGCAGGAGGTGATAAGTCTTCTGTGCAGGTGTAGGGGGTGGAACGTTTCTGGACAGGAGGTGATAAGTCTTTTGGGCAGGTATAGGGGGTGGAAGGTTTCCAGACAGGAGGTGATAAGTCTTTTGGGCAGGTATAGGGGGTGGAAGGTTTCTGGACAGGGGGTGATAAGTCCCAGATAGATGTAACTGGCCTGGAGCATCAGGGCGGGACCTAAAGTTCTGTTTTGTTTTCTCTGAAGTTAGATGATTCAGCAAGGGCCTTTGAAACTGTTGTTTTCTTTTCTAGGCCCAAAAGACTCTTTCAGTCCAAGCTTGAGAGAACAATACATTGAACTATGATGGCATTAATGGAGGTGATGAGAAGCAATGAGGTTCAGGATACATTTTGAAGATGAAGCTAACAAGACTTCCCAGTTGACTGATTGAGATGGCAGAAAAAGAAACAATTTAAGAATGATGACACACCCGTGGTGGATTCATGTCAATGTATGGCAAAACCAATACAGTATTGTAAAGTAAAATAAAGTAAAAATAAAAATTAAAAAAAAATAAGAATGATGACTAGTGTTTTTTTCTGAACAAAGACAGGGAAGAAAAGACTGGGGAAGAGATCTGGTTGGTAGGGATGGGTTATAAAAGCATGAGAATAAAGAGTTCTGCCTTGTATATATTCAATTTGAGGTTCTTGTTGGACATGAAAATGTATAACAGATATCTAGTAGGTAGTTAGATATATGAATCTGGAGCTCTGGGAAAAAGACAAAAATGGAAACTTGACTCAGAAGCCATCAGAGAGGATGGAGGCTGTGGGAGGACCCGGAGGAGCAGTTCGTGGTGGAAAGAACACCAGAGGAACTCCAGGCAAAGCAGGCATTTCAAGAGAAAAGAAATTACCAACTATGTAGACTGCCTTTGAGGCATAGGATAAGACAGAAACAAAGAATTTAAACTGAAATTAGAAAGATGGTGGTCACAGGCAACCTAAGAGAAGAAGAGGTTTCAAAGGAAAGACAGAAAAGATAACCTGGCTGGAATGAAATCTAGAATGAATGGGTGGTATAAAGTTCAAAGAATCATACAGATACTATTTAGAAAAGTCTTGCCATGAGCAGAGAACAGAGATGGGGGCAGCTGAAGAGAACATGGGGTTGAGGAAAGCAGTGTGTCAGCTGGAGACATGTGAACATGTCTGATGTTGAAGGGGATGATTCCATAGAAAAGAAGAGTTTAGTGTCCCCTAGGAGATAGTAAAGAATTGCTGGAGTGATGTCCTTGTCTCAGGAAGTGGTGGTTCCAACACCAAGATAGAATTAGCCTGGTAAACAGAGGAGAAAGAGAACAGGCAAATCAAATGAGAGAGTGGAGGGCAGGAAGGTTCCGTGATGAAAGGATGGGTAATCCTCTGTTTTTAGGACTTACTTTTCTCAATGAAACAAGAAGCAACATCATTAACTGAGAGAGAGATGAATATCAGATGTTAGAGGAGAAAAGAAAAGGCATAAACTAGTCACCTTAGAGACTGGGAAAACACAGTAGGGCTGCAGGGCTGGTGCAAAGCTCTGCCCTCTTGGTGCAAAGCTCTGCCCATCTAAGCATGCTTTGCTTAGATGTGTTTCCTGCGGCCACATGCTTTTCTCATCCTTTACAAAAAGTTTAGGTACTTACTATCCTCATTTTGCATACGAAGAAATTAAAACAGAGAAGTTAACTTGCCTGAGTTCACACAGGAAGTGAGGAAATCCAGAATCCAGGGTGAGCTGAGGCTTTATCACTCTGCTGACAGCCTGCATCTCATGCAGCCAGGAAAGGAACATGGATCTGAGACATGTCTCCTTCCTTTTCATCCCACCAGCTCATCTTGGTCACTCCTGTGCATAAAACTTCAACAATTCAGATGGAGAAGCAAAGGCACTAACTACAGAAGGTTTTTGAAAGGAAAAAAGAACATATATATATATATAATAGTAACATTTAAAACAACAATGATTATTTCTCTGCCTTTATTGGGAATGAGACAAATTTGCCTAAGTAAATTTTCTAGAAGACAGAAGTTTATACACTTTTTGTGGTGTATTTTGCTAAAATATGTTCTGTAAGCATAATAAAACATGCTGTGCAGAGATGCTACACCGAGTCACAACATAGCATGTATTATAGTAAAGATTATGACACTCCTTTCATGAGAGTTTCTAGAATTTTTAACGATCTTAGAAAACGATGAGATATATTAGGTTCTTTGAGTGCCTGAGATGTTCCCTCATTTCTTCCACACACTAAATAAGTTTAGTTCAAATGTCAGTTCCTTGCTTCCTCATTCCCAATCCACTTCTGTCACTTTAAAAGAAAAATTCATAATTTCACATGTGGAAGCCATGAGACAACTAGGATTACAAAAGAAAAAAATGCACTTAATAACTCTAAAATAGTCTCTTCACAGTCTGTTCATTCACCTGGTTTAATGAGGACTGGTGGTCCCAGAGTCTGATCTGGGAATCTGTTTAACAGAGCCACCAAATTCACCCAATGTTGCTGGTTAAAGATCATAAAAAGCTTACTTTAAAGAACTGGAAAGAATCACTCATGAGGATGAAGGCCTCTATGTGGGCCCCTCTGTGTCCTCCTACCTGATCCAGCAGGATGGAAACAGTGTGGGTGAGGACATAGCGTCCTCTGAGTACAGTCCAGACATTCTTTGACCCCTTTCTATTCCTATTGCTCTCGAAGAGGTGTTTCTTTCACAGCTTCAAAGTTACCAAAAGACAAAGTCCCTTGAAGGAAGTCACAGCAAAGGGTTTAGAGGAAGAACTTACCTGCCAGAGACATGCAGTTCTCCCTACAGCTCTGCTCAGCAGATAGGAGGTGAGCTGCCTGTGAAATTGTGTTTTCTAGTAGGCACATTTTTGGGGCTTCCCTCGTGGTTCAGATGGTAAAGAATCTGCCTGCAGAGTTGGAGACCTATGTTCAATCCCTGGGTTGGGAAGATCCCCTGGAGGAGGGCATGGCAACCCAGTATTCTTGCCTGCAGAATCCCCATGGACAGAGGAGCCTGGCAGGCTACAGGCCACAGAGTTGCAAAGAGTTGGACATGACTGAGTGACTAAGTGCAGCACAGGCACATTTTTAAAAGTAAAAAGAAACAGGGAAATTTATTTTAATAATATATTTTATTTAGCCTAATATTTAATGACTATGAAACTGAAAGTCACTCAACGTGTCTGACTCTTTGTGACCCCATGAACTATACAGTTCCAAGGAATTCTTCAGGCCAGAATACTGGAGTGGGTAGCCTTGCCCTTCTCCAGGGGATCTTCCCAACCCAGGGATCGAACCCAGGTCTCCCACATTGCAGGTAGATTCTTTACCAGTTGAGTCACAAGGGAAGCCCAAGAACACTGGACTGGGTAGCCTATCCCTTTTCCAGCAGATCTTCCTGACTCAGGAATCAAACTGGGGTCTCTGCATTGCAGGTGGATTCTTTACCAACTGAGCTATCAGAGAAGCTCCCTTTAATGAATATAAAATATTATTAATAAGATATTTACATTCTATTCTCCATACCACGTCCTTCTCAGTCAGGCACAGCCAAAGTGTGAGATCACAGGTCACGTGGTGTAGACCTGTCATTTGTCAGCATGGCTTTAGATCAAGAGGCTCTGAGAGCATGACAGACCCATCCCTGTAGGCACAGCTAACCTCCACCTTCACTATCTTGCCTGCTTCTCTTTAGCACTATCATTGACAACATATTTCTTTTATTGTTTATATCAATATCACACCATTATGTTTTTCAATGAGTCACTCACAAGTTGCTTACAGTTCCAATCAGTGTAAGCTGAACTATTGTTAGAATTCCTGAGGTCCTCAAAGTCCTCATTATCACTCTTGACTGAAGGCTGCTCCTCCCTCTCCCTTCATCTAACCCAGCTTTCACATTTCATCACTGTAGTGATATTTGTAAAAAGAAATTTGATCATTGCTTAACTTACACAAAAATTATGAGGAAAATATCAAACCTTCATAATTTGACCACTATCTCATTTTATTTGCTTCCAGTTCCCTTTTCACACTTCATTCTAAACCTTGCAAACTCCATGTGTTCTCTGAATATGTCATGTTGTTTGGCCTCCCTGTCTTCAAATATGCTACTCTCTCCACCAGAAATGACCTTTTCTTGTCACCTGCCAGGTGGATTTCTATCATTAGCCAAGCCTCAGTCTGTTCTGTTAAGTAAGCTAAGTGGCCACACACTTGAGGGTAAGGATGGTATTTTCTTATCCCATGTCGCCAATATCTAATTCGGGGTCAGACAGTGAACTAGAGATATATTTGTTGATCTATCCTGACTATACTAAAACTTTTAGCAGACTTGGTTGTAATAGGAAGAAATGTCATAAGAGAAAGACATTACTGTATTTTAGTATTAAATTTAACTGAATTCTATTTTAACTGTTTTTAATGCCAACATGCAAACACTCTCAGTATTTTTACTTTGGCTCAGTTCCAGTCAATCTTATTTCATTTCCTTCAACCATCTTTCCTACAGAACCATTGAAATCCCTGATGGGAAGTCTTATTACCTTTGAAATGGAAGCCACAAATTACTTCATTCAATTCAGTTCAGTAGCTCAGTCATGTCCAGCTCTTTGTGACCCCATGAACCGCAGCATGTCAGGCCTCCGTGTTCACCACCAATTCCTGGAGTCCACCCAAACCCATGTCCATGGGGTCAGTGATGCCATCCAGCCATCTTATGCTCTGTTGTCCCCTTCTCCTCCTGCCCTCAATCTTTCCCAGCATCAGGGTCTTTTCAAATGAGTCAGCTCTTCATATCAAGTTGCCAAAGTATTGGAGTTTCAGCTTCACATCAGTCCTTCCAATGAACATCCAGGACTGATCTCCTTTAGGATAGACTGGTTGGATCTCCTTGCAGTCCAAGGGACTCTCAAGAGTCTTCTCCAACACTACAGTTCAAAAGCATCAATTCTTTGGCGCTCAGCTTTCTTTATAGTCCACTCTCACATCCATACATGACTACTGGAAAAACCATAGCCTTGACTAGGTGGACCTTTATTGACAAAGTATTGTCTCTGCTTTTAATATGCTATCTACGTTGGTCATAACTTTCCTTCCAAGGAGTAAGCATCTTTTAATTTCATGACTGCAGTCACCATCTGCAGTGACTCTGGAGACCAGAAAAATAAAGTCAGCCACTGTTTCCACTGTTTCCCCATTTATTTCCCATGAAGTAATGGGACCAGATGCCATGATCTTCGTTTTCTGAATGTTGAGCTTTAAGCTAACTTTTTCACTTTCCTCTTTCACTTTCATCAAGAGGCTCTTTAGTTCCTCTTCACTTTCTGCCATAAGAGTGGTGTCATCTGCATATCTGAGGTTATTGATATTTCTCCTGGCAATCTTGATTCCAGCTTGTGCTTCATCCAGCCCAGCATTTCTCATGATGTACTCTGCATGTAAGTTGGATAAGCAGGGTGATAATATACAGCTTTGACATACTCCTTTTCCTATTTGGAACCAGTCTGTTGTTCCATGTCCAGTTCTAACTGTTGCTTCCTGACTTGCATATGTTTCTCAAGAGGGAGGTAGGGTGGTCTGGTCTTCCCATCTCTTTCAGAATTTTCCACAGTTTATGGATCCACACAGTCAAAGGCTTTGGCATAGTCAATAAAGCAGAAATAGATTTTTTTCACCATATTTAATGATATGTACATACATTTAATGATGCATCACCATATATATATATATGGTATATGTGTGTATGTATATAGATGGAAAGATAGGTAGATAGAAATAGTGATATGTCTCAAAATCCTAATTCAGAATCCAATGAGTTTGGAGAAAAAAATAATTTTTATCCTAGCACACCATTCCAAGGAATAAACTGATAAGATTTTAATAAAATATCAAAATTAAGTGTTCAGCTGATTCCACACAGATCCCTATACTTGACTAGTTATATGAAGCAAGCAGAAATAAAGACCTCTGATAAATAGAAATCTTTTTCCCAAGATAGCAGAATTATTTGTTGTGTAAACAAGTATAACCAGACATAACAAGCTGGTTTAAGTGTTAGTACCAGAGTGAGGATATTTCTTAAGGCTTGTAAAAATTCTCTTCTTACAACTTCCTGAGACATTCATCATCTCTTCAGAAGGGAGCATTATAAGGTAACTGAGACAGGCTCTTCTTTTCTCTATTGAGCTGACTTGAACTAGTAGAGATGCATTCTAGGAACATCCTTTAATCTGGGAAAACCATTCACAACAGTTAGGATGAGGATCAAAATCCCCCTTCCTGCTCCCTGTGGTCCTCTAGGAGTGTGGAAATAAGAGACACTTGGGAATATTTATGAAGGAAACAGAGCAATGAAAGAAAAAATGTGGATGCAAGACTAGAGGCAGGCCAAAAAGAAAGGCTAGCCAGCTAACAGCACTTCACAACTCAATCCTATTTGTCTACCCAGGCCAGGAACTTCCAGTTTTCACCATTTATTGTTTCAACTAAATCTCCCTAGAGTTTCAAGCCTATTGAAATCCATGCTTTTACTATCTAACATGTGTGGGAACAAAGCAAGGAAGAACATTTCTTTTAGACAAAGACCTTTACTTCAAGAATGGCTCTGGTCATTCAACATATGATGATGGAAAGTGACCTGTTTCTTCCCCATTTCTTGGCCTTCGTATCCCTATCTGATGGCCCTGGCTCATACATAAGTGAAGGATTAGAGAAGCTCAGATTGTTCCAAGCTGCGTGTGTCCCTCTTTCTAAGTCATAAACAGTGTTTGAATCCCAAATTATGGTTACAAAGAACCTAGGCAAATACTTTGACTGCTGTAATCTTTTCTATTTCTAAAATTAACTTCCAAAATGCAGGATCTTGCTTTTTAGTAAATTCTTCATTATCTCGAAAGGATATGTGAGTGAAAGTCTTACAGTTAGGATCTCAAAACCACCACACTCCCTTTGTTCTGGATTTGAATTCCCTATGAAGCCTCTGAGTTGCTCAGTGCTGAAGGGCACTTGAGTAGAATTAATGTGACAGTAAACAGACTACATGGCAAGCTGCATACAGTGAGATGGATGCCTTTGAATATACCTCATTCTTGGCATACTCGCGGGTCCCAGACATCAGCTCTGATTACAAGTTCCACTTAAAGTTGCAGCTAGCAAACAACCACTCTGCAGTCCAAGACAACTTGATATTTTTCACTGGACAGAAGGGCCATGGTAGAGTCCTTGAACTTGCTTAGCTTCCTTAACAGTACTTGAGAGATTCCCAGGGACTCTGGCTGTGGAGAAGTAGACACTTGCCTAGGTCAGCCTCCTCCTGTCTGCTGCTCAAGCCTGCACCTCATCCAAGACGTGCAGCAGCCCTTGGCACCCTGAGCGCTGGTCACTCCAGGCCACCTCTTATAACCAGGGAATTGTAATTCCTGCCAGCAAAAGTGAAGATACGGAGTGGGGCGAGTCACACAAGATGCCAGCTTAACAATTGGCCCTGTCCTGTTTCTTTCCATTTCCACAGAAAAGGAGAGATGGGAAATTCTCAGAAGGAACACATTTTATGATGTGTCATAAAATGGGAATGGTTGCCCTCAAAGAAAACCATCCCAAAATAAAGGAGTAAGAAATCAAGAATGTGCAGGGCCTGTGACCATGTACTCCAGTGCCCTGTGATTGGTGGGAAAGCAACATATAAGCTAAATTTGCCTGCGCTAAGTAGAAACCAGTTATACACATGTGGAATCAAGGAAAAATACATATGTTTTATCCTCAAGTCAGCAAATAACTACTTAAGCAATTAATCATTTATCTTCTCTGAGCTCAGAGTCCTCAACTGTGAAATCAACATATTTAACCAGAAAATAACCTTTCTCATCAGTGATTCTATTGTGCTAGGGTAACTAACTGCTGTTCTTTTCTGCTCACTCAATGCCTGTGTCTATGTTAACGTGTGTCTGAAAGGAGCCCACACTCCTAGGGCAGGGTGGTGTACAGCCTCCCCCACCTCTGGGAGGATGAGGGCCCCTTTTCTCATGAGCACTTTCCACCCCCACCTTAGCAGGAGATGCCTGTCAGAGTAGTGAAGATAGCAGCCTCTGGGCCTGAAATGTAGATTTGGATCTGATCTCTGCCGCTTAACAAGCCACAGGTTAAGTTACTTCACCACACATATGGGCATAATGCTGGTGATTGCCTAACAGTGCTGGGAGGACTGCCATGGCTCAGACATGGACTAATAGCAGGGAGCACCTGCCCCACAGCACGGCAGTCTGCACTGTCTCCAGGAGGCCTTCTTGAGCCACCTCCACGGAGCAGGTCTCACCTCCCCCATCTACGGTATTCTCTACCTCAGCCTCTTGCTTATTTCCTTCAAAGCCCTTACCTCAATTTACAACTCCTCTTGTATATAATTAGTTTCTATCTACCACAATGGGAACGCTAGGTGCACAGAGACCAAACCATCCTGTTATTGAACCAAACTTGGGTCCATTTGCCCTACAGTAAAACCAGTCTACTGACCCAAGCTGTGGTGAAGGAAAGTACAATGTTTATTGCAGGTGCCAAGCAAAGAGTCCAGGAGTCCAGGCAACAAGTGCTTAAAAGGCGCAAACTCCCAAAAGGATTTCAGGCAAAGGTTTTTAAAACAGGGTGAGGGTGGGGAGTTGTGGGCTGTGTGATCAGCTCATGGACATTCTTCTGATTGGTTGGTGATGAAGTAATCAGGAGTCAACATCATCAGCCTCCTGGTTCTGATCGTTCTGGTGTCTACGTGCTTGTGGGCAGCATGCAGTTAATTTCTTCCACCTTGTAGGGGTTTCAGTACCTGCAGAACAGCTCAAAGAACATGGCTCAGAATATTATCTGAGCACTTGAGAAGGAGCTAAAGGTCCTTAATTTTGTTTAACAGCAAAACTATTAATATTATTACTTTGTCATGCTTGACTGTCCTCCTTTCTGCATTTTCTCACTTGTCTGATTAAATTTATTCATTGGCTATAGTTTCTTTACAGACAAAAGGCTGGCAGAGGACGTGGTGGGAGGGATATCTTTTCTGGGAAGGCCCCATAGGATCTTAGTACATATGTAGTACAATCGCTCAGTCCTGTCCGACTCTTTGCGACCCCCTGGATGGTAGCTACCAGGCTCCACCATCCATGGGATTTCCAGGCAAGAATACTGGAGTGGGTTGCCATTTCCTTCTCCAGCGGACCTTCCCAACCAAGGAATCGAACCCAGGTCTCCTGCATCGCAGATGGACGCTTTACCATCTGAGCCACCAGGGAAGCCCGTAGGATCTTACTCAGTTACAACCCCTCTTGAACCTTATATACCCACACTTAACACTCTGCCTGACACACGATTTTCTTTGAATGCATGAATAAAATAATCACAAAAGGAACACACAATTGTATGTCGTGTAAGTCAGCAACTCTGTTGCACAAAGCCTCTTAGAGTGGCCATTCTCAGGGGTTTCCAGTTTAGAGGCCTTCTGCTCTGTTCGGATTTCCCAGCACTACCCTCCTCCACCCTTTCAGTTACTCTCTCCTCCCTCTGAGCTGCCCTGAACTTGGGCTTGGAGCTTTCACTACAGGCCTTGGTGGCTGCATTTCTCACCTCATTCAGAAAAATGGTGTCAGTCACAGAGCCTCCCCTGGAGGCTTTAATAGGCATCTGCTGAATGACTGCCAGAAAGCAAGGAGGAAAGAAGGAAAAGAAGAAGGAATTTCTACCCCTAACTCTTTACTCTGCCTTCAATTATATCTTTCTCATTAGCAAAAACAAAAAACAAACACACAAAAAAAACTGGCAAATCAAAATTTCAAACAAGCATCACAAACCTCGAGTCTGAATCCTAAAGACTCACAGAGGACGACGAAAGCAAAGGATAAACACCGGCCAAGAAAATGCTACCACCAAATGCCTCTTCAGTACTCTTCTATTACAAATTTCTCAAGATTCTCCGAATGAAAAAAAAAAATGTAAAATGTCTTGGCCACAACATTTCTAGAAGTGTGAAATTTTACATATTACACTTTCTGGTCTTCTCATGTCTGTTTTGTATGTAGGGAGGTTAATACTAATGCAGCGCTTGTATCTGTAGGCTTACAGCACTGCTAAGTAAAGGCTGGATAACCCACATTTCGAAGAAGGCAATGGCACCCCACTCCAGTACTCTTGCCTGGAAAATCCCACGGATGGAAGCCTGGTGCGCTGCAGTCCATGGGGTCGCTAAGCGACTGAGCGACTTCACTTTCACTTTTCACTTTCATGCATTGGAGAAGGAAATGGTAACCCACTCCAGTGTTCTTGTCTGGAGAATCCCAGGGACAGAGGAGCCTGATGGGCTGCCGTCTATGAGGTCTCACAGAGTCGGACACGACTGAAGCGACTTAGCAGCAGCAGCGCAACCCATAGTTACCTATCAGTGAAAATGAGAAATCTGAACCATACAATTCCACATTTTACCACCAGAGGGAGCAAAACACCAGCTCAGAAATGCAAGTCGGCCCAAAGAGCTTCTCAAGGTGGGATTTATCCAAGTAGAAGCACTTCACACCTGTATCAGAATCACACGATGGTGCTGGTTAAAATATTAACTCACAGGTCTTCTTGAATTTTAAAAAATAGAATTTTATCAAGAACCTTGAAAGTGAAAGTGACATCGCTCAGTCGTGTCCACCTCTTTGCGACCCCATGGACTGTAGCCTACCAGGCTCCTCCATCCATGGGGTTTTCCAGACAAGAGTACTGAAGTGGGCTACCATTTCCTTCTCCAGGGGATCTTCCTGACCCAGGGATCGAACCCGGGTCTCCTGCATTGCATACAGATGCTTTACCGTCTGAGCCACCAGGGAAGCCCATATCAAGAACCTTAGGCGTTTTATTTTTATGTGATTAATATTTTACAGCAACCATTTAAAACCTCTAGGGACTAGCGAAATTAGACCATATATGTTGTTTAGTCACTTAATCGTGCCCAACTCTTTCGCAACCCCATGGACTGTAGCCCACCAAGCTCCACGGTCTGTGGGATTTCACAAGCAAGAATACTGGAATGGATTGCCATTTCCTCCTCCAAGTGTTCTTCCTGACCCAGGCATCGAACCCCTGTCTCCTGCACTGGTAGGCAGATTCTTTACCACTAAGCCACCAGTAAAGCCACAAATATAGGGATGAACTAAGATATACGGTATTTGTTCATAATATCATAAGCAGGGAGGATTCAGCAATTTATGCAACATAAAGTTACTGGATAAGGAAATATACATTCCTTTGAAATTTATTATTTTTTTATTTTAAAAATTTTACATCAGTAGAAAATTGTTTTACAATTTTCTGTTGGTTTCTGCCATATAATGACACAAATCAATAATGATTTTATCTATACCTTTCCTCCTCAGCCTTCTTCCCTCCCATGATCTGACCCCTCTTGGAGATCACAGAGCTCCAGGTTAGGGTCCCTGTGTTATTTAGCAACTTCCCACTACCTATTTCACACACGTTAGTGCGTACATGTTAATGCTACTTTCTCAGTTCATCCCGCCCTTACCTTCCCCGATTAAGTCCACAAGTCTGTTCTCTACTGGGTTTATCAGGACCATTTTCCTAGATTCCATATATATGAGTTATTATACCATATTTGTTTCTCTTTTTATGACCTACATCATTCTGGTATAACAGGCTCTAAGTTCATCCACCTCACTGACTCAAATTTGTTCCTTTTTATGGCTGAGTAATAGTCTATTGATATATGTACCACAACTTTTTTATCCTTTCATCTGTCAATGAACATCAAGGTGGCTTCCATGTCCCAGCTATTATAAATAGTGCTGCAATGAACATTGGAGTACATGTGTATTTTAGAATTGTGGCTTTCTCAGGGTATATGCCCAGTACTGGGATTGCTGGATTGTAAAGCTAGTGGAGGTGATGGAATTCCAGTTGAGCTGTTTCAAATCCTGAAAGATGTTGCTGTGAAAGTGCTGCACTCAANCCGACATGCTGCTATTCATGGGGTTGCAAAGAGTCGGACACAACTGAGCGACTGAACCTGAACCTGAAGCCAATACTTTGGCCACCTCATGCAAAAGTTGACTCATTGGAAAAGACCCTGATGCTAGGAGGGATTTGGGGAAGGAGGAGAAGGGGACGATAGAGGATGAGATGACTGGATGGCATCACCGACTCGATGGACATGAGTTTGGGTAACCTCCAGGAGTTGATGATGGACAGGGAGGCCTGGCGTGCTGCAATTCATGGGGTCGCAAAGATCTGGACATGACTGAGCGACTGAACTATCCTGAACTGAAGCAAGTTTTATTCCTAGTTTTATAAGGAACCTCCATACTGTTTCCAATAGTGGCTCTATCAGTTTACATTCCCACCAACATTGCAAGAGGGATTGCTCTTCTCCACACCCTCAGCAGCATTTATTGTTTGTGGATTTTTTGACAATGGCCATTCTGATCTTTGTGAGGTCATAGTTCACTGTAGTTTTGATTTGTTTTTCTCTAATAATGAGAAATGTTGAGAATCTTCTATTGTGTTTATTGGCCATCTGTATGTCTTCTTTGGAGAAATGTCTAGGTCTTCTGCTCCTTTTTGGTTGTTTTTCCGATATTGAGCTGTATGACCTGCTTAGACATTCTGGACATCAACTCTTTGTCAGTTGCTTCATGTGCAATTATTTTCTCCCATTCTGAGGGTTGTCTTCTCATCTTGCTTATAGTTTTCTTTGCTGTGCAAAAGCTTTTAAATTTTATTAGGTCTCATTTGTTTATCTTTATTTCCATTGATCTAGAAAGTGGGTCAGAGAGAATCTTGCTGTGATTTATGTCAAAGAGTGTACTTCCTATGTTTTCCTCTAAGAGCTTTACAGTTTCTGGCTTTACAGTTAAGTAAGTTAAGTCCAGTATTAAGAGCAATATTGCATAGGAACCTGGAAAGTCAGGTCCATGAATCAAGGCAAATTGGAAGTGTCAAACAGGAGATGGCAAGAATGACTGTCGACATTCTAATAATCAGCGAACTAAAATGGACTGGAATGGGTGAATTTAACTCAGATGACCATTATATCTACTACTATGGGAAAGAATCCCTTAGAATAAATATGCAAATTGGAAGTGTCAAACAGGAGATGGCAAGAATGACTGTCGACATTCTAATAATCAGCGAACTAAAATGGACTGGAATGGGTGAATTTAACTCAGATGACCATTATATCTACTACTATGGGAAAGAATCCCTTAGAATAAATAGAGTAGCCATCATGGTCAACAAAAGAGTCCAAAATGCAGTACTTGGATGTAATCTCAAAAACGACAGAATGATCTCTGTTCATTTCCAAAGCAAACCATTCAATATCACAGTAATGCAAGTCTATGCCCCAACGAATAACACTGAAGAAACTGAAGTTGAAAGGTTCTGTGAAGACCTACAAGACCTTTTAAAACTAACAAACACCCAAAAAAGATGTCCTTTTCATTCTAGGGGACTGGAATGCAAAAGTAGGAAGTCAAGAAACACCTGGAGTAACAGCAAATTTGGCCTTGAAATATGGAACGAAGCAGGGCAAATACTAATAGAGTTTTGCCAAGAAAATGCACTGGTCATAGCAAACACTTTCTTCCAACAACACAAGAGAAGGCTCTACACATGGACATCACCAGATGGTCAACACCAAAATCAGATTGATTATATTCTTTGCAGCCAAAGATGGAGAAGCTCTATACAGTCAACAAAAACAAGACCAGGAGCTGACTGTGGCTCAGATCATGAATTCCTTATTGCCAAATTCAGACTTAAATTGGAGAAAGTAGGGAAAACCACTAGACCATTCAGGTATGACCTTATGATTATACAGTGGAAGTGAGAAATAGATTTAAGTGCCTAGATCTGATAGAGTGCCTGATGAACTATGCATGGAGGTTCATGACACTGTACAGGAGACAGGGATCAAAACCATCCCCATGGAAAAGAAATGCAAAAAAGCAAAATGGCTCTCTGAAGAGGCCTTACAAATAGCTGTGTAACGGAAGAGAAGCAAAAAGCAAAGGAGAAAAGAAAAGATATAAGCATCTGAATGCAGAGTTCCAAAGAATAGCAAGAAGAGATAAGAAAGCCTTCCTCAGTGATCAAAGCAAAGAAATAGAGGAAAACACCAGAATGTGAAAGACTAGAGATCTCTTCAAGAAAATTACAGATACCAAGGGAACATTTCATGCAAAGATGGGCTTGATAAAGGACAGAAATAGTATGGAACTAACAGAAGCAGAAGATATTAAGAAGCAGTGGCAAGAATACACAGAAGAACTGTACAGAAAATATCTTCATGACCAAGATAAACACAATGGTGTGATCACTCACCTAGAACCAGACATCCTGGAATGCGAAGTCAAGTGGGCCTTAGAAAGCATCACTATGAACAAAGCTAGTGGAGGTGATGACATTCCAGATGAGCTATTTCAAATCCTGAAAGATGATGCTGTGAAAGTGCTGCACTCAATATGCCAGCAAATCTGGAAAACTCAGCAGTGGCCACAGGACTGGAAAAGGTCAGTTTCATTCCAATCCCAAAGAAAGGCAATGACAAAGAATGCTCAAACTACTGCACCATTGCACTCATCTCACACACTAGTAAAGTAATGCTCAAAATTCTCCAAGCCAGGCTTCAGCAACACATGTACCATGAACTTCCAGATGTTCAAGCTGGTTTTAGAAAAGGCAGAGGAACCAGAGATCAAATTGCCAACATCCGCTGGATCGTGGAAAAAGCAAGAGAGTTCCAGAAAAACATCTACTTCTGCTTTATTGACTATGCCAACGCCTTTGACTGTGTGGATCACAATAAACTGTGGAACACTCTGAAAGAGATGGGAATACCAGACCACCCCACCTGCCTCTTGAGAACCTTATATGCAGGTCAGGAAGCAATAGTTAGAACTGGACATGGAACAACAGACTGGTTCCAAATAGAAAAATAAGTACATCAAGGCTGTATATTGTCACCCTGCTTATTTAACTTATATGCGGAGTACATCATGAGAAACTCTGGACTGGAAGAAACACAAACTGGAATCAGGATTGCTGGGAGAATACCAATAACCTCAGATATGCAGATGACACCACCCTTATGGCAGAAAGTGAAGAGGAACTAGGAACTAAAAAGCCTCTTGATGAAAGTGAAAGAGGAGAGTGAAAAGGTTGGCTTAAAGCTCAACATTCAGAAAATGAAGATCATGGCATCTGGTCCCATCACTTCATGGGAAATAGATGGGGAAACAGTAGAAAGAGTATCAGACTTTATTTTGGGGGGTTCCAAAATCACTACAGATGGTGACTGCAGCCATGAAATTAAAAGATGCTTACTCCTTGGAAGAAAAGTTATGAGCAACCTAGATAGTATATTCAAAAGCAGAGACATAACTTTGCCAACAAAGTCCATCTAGTCAAGGCTATGGTTTTTCCTGTGGTCATGTATGGATGTGAGAGTTGGACTGTGAAGAAAGCTGAGAGCCAAAGAATTGATGCTTTTGAACTGTGGTGTTGGAGAAGACTCTTGAGAGTCCTTTGGACTGCAAGGGATCCAACCAGTCCATTCTGAAGGAGATCAGTCCTGGGTGTTCTTTGGAAGGAATGATGCTAAAGCTGAAACTCCAGTACTTTGGCCACCTCATGCAAAGAGTTGACTCATTGGAAAAGACTCTGATGCTGGGAGGGATTGCAGGTAGGAGGAGAAGGGGACGACAGAGCATGAGATGGCTGGATGGCATCACAGACTCGATGGACATGAGTCTGAGTGAACTCTGGGAGTTGGTGATGGACAAGGAGGCCTGGCGTGCTGCAGTTCATGGGGTTGCAAAGAGTAGGACACAACTGAGTGACTGAACTGAACTGAACTGTGGTTAAGTCCACTTGGGCTCGTTTTTGTGTATGCTGTGACGAAGTGCTCTAATTTCATTTTTACAGAACATGAAATCTAATTTTATTTACACAGAACTATCCAGCTTTCCCAGCACAACTTACTAAAGAGGCTGTCTTTTCTCCATTGTGTGTTTTTGTCTCCTTTGTCAAAGATAAGTTGCCCATAGCTATGTGGGTTTATTCTGGCCTTTCTGTCTTGTTCCATTGGTCAATATTTCTAATTTTTGTGCCAGTATCATACTGTCTGGATTACTGTAGCTATATAGTATAATTTGAAGTCAGGGGGGTTGATTACTCTAGCTCCATTTTTCTTTCTCAAGATTGCTTTGGCTATTTGAAGTCTTTTGCATTTCCATACAAATTGTGAATTTTTTTTTATTTTGGTCAGTTCTGTAAAAAATACTATCAGTAGGTTACTAGGGATTGTATTCAATCTGTAGATTGCATTGGGTAGTATAGTCATTTTCATAATATTGACCCTTCCAATCTAAGAACATAGTATATCTCTCCATATGTTTGTGTTGTCTTTGAGTTCTTTCATCAATGTTTTATAGTTTTTGGCATACAGGCATACATACAGTTTTTGGTCTTATTAGGTAGGTTTATTCCTATGTATTTTACTCTTTTTGTTGCAGTGGTGAATGGAATTGTTTCCTTAATTTCTCTGATTTTTCATTGTTATGTATAAGAATACAAGGGATTTCTATGTATTAATTTTATGTCTGTAACTTTACTGAATTCATTGATTAGCTTTAATAGAGTTTTGGTGGCATTTTTAGGGTTTTCTATGTGCAGTATCATGTCATCTGCAAAGTGTGAGAGTTTTACTTCTTCTTTACTAATCTGATTCCATTTATTTCTCTTTCTTCTCTGATTGCCTATGACTAGGACTTCCAGAACTAAACTGAATATAATGGTGAGAGTGGACACCCTTGTTTTGTTCCTGTTCTTAAAGGAAATACTTTCAGTTTTTTGCTATTGAGAATAAGGCTTGCTGTGGGTTTGTCTATATGGCCTAAAGATAGATTCTTTCTATGCAAATTTTCTGGAGAATTTTTATCATAAATTGGTGTTGGATTTTGTTGAAAGCTTTCTACTTAGATGATCATATGCTTTTATCTTTAGTTTGCAAATATGGTATGTCACATTAATTGATTTACAGGTACTGAAGAATCCTTGCATCCCTGGGATAAACCCCACTTGATCATGGTATATGATTCTTTTAATGTGTTGTTGGATTCTGTTTGCTAGAACTTTCTTTAGGGTTTTTGCATCTATGTTCATCAGTGATATTGGCCTGTAAATTTCTTGTGTTTGTGTGTGTGTGATATCTTTGTCTTATTTGGCTATCAGGGTGATGGTGGCCTCATAAAATGAGTTTGGCAGTTCATCGCCTCCCCCTTGCAATTTTTTGGAAGTTTGTGCAGGACAGGTGGTAGATCTTCTCTAAACTTTTGATAAAATTTGCCTGTTTAGTCATCTGGCCTTGGGATTTTTTTAATGGGAAGATTTTTTAAATCACAGTTTCAGTTTCAGGGCTTGTGATTGGTCAGTCTGTATTTTCTACTTCTTGGTTTGGCCTTGGAAAGTTGTATTTTTTAAGAATTTGTCTATTTCTTCAAGGTTGTCTATTTTATTGGCATATAGTTACTCATAGTAGTCTCTTATCATTCTTTGTATTTATGTGTCATCTGTTGTAAGTTTACTTTTTTATTTATATCTTATTGATTCATGTCTTCTCCCTTTTTTCTTGATGAATCTGGCTAATGGTTTGTCACTTTTGGAACTAGCTTTAGTTTTATTGGTCTTTGCTATTGCTTCCTTCATTTCTTTTTCAATTATTTCTGCTCTGATCTTTATTATTTCTTTCCTTCTACTAATTTGGTGGTTTTTAAATTCTTCTTTTTTTAGTTGCTTTAGGTGTAATATTTTGTTTATTTGATGTTTCTCTTATTTCTTGAAGTAGGCTTGTACTGCTATAAACTTCCCTCTGTCTCTTGGTGTGAATGAGGTCTTAAAGTCCCCCACTCTTACTGTGTTACTGTCAATTTCCCCTTTTATAGTTGTTAGCATTTGCCATATGTATTGTGATGTTCCTATATGGGATGCATATATAATTACTTTATCTTCTTCTTGGATTGATCCCTTCTTGATCATTGATCCCTTGATTCACTGTCTTGATTTTAAAGGCTATTTTATCTGATATGAATATTGCCACATTCACTGTCTTTTGATTTCCATCTGTATGGAATGTCTTTTTCCAGTCCCTCACATTCGGGTCTGTATGAGTCCTTAGGTTTGGAATGAGTGTCTTGTGGACAACATATATAGAGGTCTTGTTTTTTTATCCATTCAACCAGTCTGTGTCTTTTGGTTGGAGAATGTAATCCATTTACATTTAAGGTAATTATTTATATGTATGACCTTATTACTGTTTACTTTATTGATTTAGGTTTGATTTTGTAGATCTTTTCTTTCTCTTATGCTTACTATTCCTTTAACATTTGTTGTAGAGCTAGTTTGGTGGTGGTGAATTCTAGTAACTTTTGCTTATCTGTAAAGTTTTTAATTTCTCTTTTGAACCTGGATTAGATCCTTGCTAAATAGAGTAATCTTCATTTTAGCTTTTTTTCTTTTCATCTCTTTAAGTGTATCCTGCCACTCCCTTCTGGCCTGCAGAGTTTTTGTTGACAAATCAGCTGTTAGCTTTATTGGAATTCCCTTGATGTTATTCATTATTTTTCCCTTGCTCCTTTTAGTATTTTTTCTTTGTGTTTAATTTTTGTTACTTTGATTAATACAAGTCTTGGTGTGTTTCTTTTTGGGTTTATTCTTTATGGGTTATCTGGGCTTCCTGGACTTGGGTGGCTATTTCCTTTCCCATGCTAGGGAAGTTTTCATCTATAATCTCCTCAAGTATTTTCTCATACCATTTTATTTTCCATTCTTTTTCTAGGATCCCTATAATTCCAATGTTGGTGTACTTAATGTTGTCCCAGAGGTGTCTGAGACTGTTCTCATTTATTTTTATTCTTTTTTCTTTATTCTACTCTGCTTCAGTTATTTCAAACATTTATCTCCCAGCTTACTTATCTGTTCTTCTATCTCATTCTGTTATTGGTTTCCTCTAGTGTAGCTTTTATTTCTGTTATTATGTTCTTTGTTGTTGTCTGTTCTTTATTTCTTCTAGGTCCTTGTTAAGTGTTTCTTGTATCTTCTCAATACATGCTTACGTTCTATATTTTTGTGCCTCCATTTTATTTCCAAGATTTTGGATCATCTTACTATCATTCCTCCTAATTCTTTTTTGGGTGGACTATTTTCTCTTTATTTGCTTGGCCTGGTGGGTTTTTACCATGATCCTTCATCTGCTGCATGTTTCTCCCACCTCAGAGGTTCAGGCCTGACTCTTGTTGGAGCAGCAAGACTCCACAAGTCACATAGCACAGAAGGGAAGAAAGAAACAGGGGGAGGGGAAATCAAGCCAACCTATAAACAAAATAGGACAAACTGACAAAACCCCAAGACAAATGGTAAAAACTACATTAGTCAGACAGGAACACACAAAGCAACTCACAAACTCCCACACAGAAAAGAAAAAAAGAAGAAGAAGAAAGGAACTGAAAAAGAAAAGAAATTTAAAAAAAAAAAAACTAAAAACTAGAGTAGCAAAAATATAAAACAAAAACATGGCAGAAATGCAGTATAACAAAAATGTATTCTAGAAATATGAATAAAATGAAATAATCTGTTTAAAAATAGAATATTTGGAAAGTTGTACTTTTCTAAGAATTTGTCCATTTCTTCCAAGTTGTCCATTTTATTGGCATATAGTTGCTGATAGTAGTCTCTTAGAAAAGTATAACTTTCCAAAACCAAACCAGGAAGAAATAGAAATTCTTAACAGAACCATTAAAACCACAGAAATTGAAATTGTAATCAGAACTCTTCCAGCAAAAAAACCCCAGGACCAGACGGCTTCACAACTGAATTCTACCAAAAATTTAGAGAAGAGCTAGCACTTATCCTACTCAAACTCTTCAAGAAAATTGCAGAGGAAGGTAAACTTCCAAACTCATTCTACGAGGCCACCATCACCCTAATACCAAAACCTGACAAAGATGCCACAAAAAAAGAAAACTACAGGCCAATATCACTGATGAACATAGATGCAAAAATCCTTAACAAAATTTTAGCAATCAGAATCCAACAACACATTAAAAAGATCATACACCATGACCAAGTGGGCTTTATCCCGGGGATGCAAGGATTCTTCAATATCCGCAAATCAATCAATGTAATACACCACTTTAACAAATTGAAAAATAAAAGCCATATGATTATCTCAATAGATGCAGAGAAAGCCTTTGACAAAATTCAACATCTGTTTATGATAATAACCCTCCAGAAAGCAGGAATAGAAGGAACATACCTCAACATGATAAAAGCTATATATGACAAAATGATCACAAACATTATCCTTGATGGTGAAAAATTGAAAGCATTTCCCCTAGAGTCAGGAACAAGACAAGGGTGCTCACTCTCACCACTACTATTCAACATGGTTTTGGAATTTTTGGCCAGAGCAATCAGAGCAGAAAAAGAAATAAAAGGAATCCAGATTGGAAAAGAAGAAGTAAAACTCTCACTATTTGCAGATGACATTATCCTCTACATAGAAAACCCTAAAGACTCCACCAGAAAATCACTAGAGCTAATCAATGAATAGACTAAAGTTGCAGGATAAAAAAGCAACAGACAGAAATCCCTGCATTCTTATACACTAACAATGAGAAAACAGAAAGAGAAATTAAGGAAACAATTCCATTCACCATTGCAATGAAAAGAATAAAATATCTACCTAAAGAAACAAAAGACCTGTATATAGAAAACTGTAAAACACTGGTGAAAGAAATCAAAGAGGACACTAATAGATGGAGAAATATACCATGTTCATGGATTGGAAGATTCAATATAGTGAAAGTGAGTATAGTACCCAAAGCAATCTATAGATTCAGTACAATCCTTATCAAGCTACCAATGGTATTTTTCACAGCACAAGAACAAATTTCACAGTTTGTATGCAAAACACAAAAAAAAAACTCAAATAGCCAAAGCAATCTTGAGAAAGAAGAATGGAACTGGAGGAATCAACCTGCCTGACTTCAGGCTCTACTACAAAGCCACAGTCATCAAGAGTATGGTACTGGCACGAAGACAGAAATTCAGATTAACAGAACAAAACAGAAAGCCCAGAGATAAAACCACACACCTATGGACACCTTATCTTTGACAAAGGAGACAAGAATATACAATGGAAAAAAGACAATCTCTTTAACAAGTGGTGCTGGGGAAACTGGTCAACCACTTGTAAAAGAATGAAACTAGAACACTTTCTAACACCATACACAAAAATAAACTCAAAATGGATTAAAGATCTAAACATAAGACCAGAAACTATAAAACTCCTAGAGGAGAACATAGGCAAAACACTCTCTGATATTAATCACAGCAGGATCCTTTATGACCCACCTCCTAGAATATTGGAAATAAAAGCAAAAATAAATAAATGGGACCTAATTAAAATTAAAAGCTTCTGCACAACAAAGAAAACTCTAAGCAAGGTGAAAAGACAGCCTTCAGAATGGGAGAAAATAATAGCAAATGAAGCAATAGACAAAGAATTAATCTCAAAACTATACAAGCAACTCCTGCAGCTCAATGCCAGAAAAATAAATGACCCAATCAAAAAATGGGCCAAAGAACTAAATAGACATTTCTCCAAAGAAGATCTAACACCATACACAAAAATAAACTCAAAATGGATTAAAGATCTAAACATAAGACCAGAAACTATACAACTCCTAGAGGGGAACATAGGCAAAACACTCTCTGATATCAATCACAGCAGGAGCCTCTATGACCCAACTCCCAGAGTAATGGAAATAAAAGCAAAAATAAACAAGTAGGATGTAATTAAACATAAAAGCTTTTGCACAACGAAGGAAACTATAAGCAAAGTGAAAAGACAGCCTTCAGAATGGGAGAAAATAATAGCAAACGAAACAACGGACAAAGAATTAATCTCAAAAATATACAGGCAACTCCTGCAGCTCAATTCCAGAAAAATAAATGACCCAATCAAAAAGTGGACAGACATTTCTCCAAAGAAGTCATATAGATGGGAAACAAACACATGAAAAGATGCTCAACATCACTCATTATCATAGAAATCCAAATCAAAACCACAATGAGGTACCATCTCATGCTGGTCAGAATGGCTGCTATCCGAAAATCTATAAACAATAAATGCTGGAGAGGATGTGGAGAAAAGGGAACCCTCTTACACTGTTGGTGGGAATGCAAACTAATACAGCCACTATGGAGAACAGTGTTGAGATTCCTTAAAAAACTGGAAATAGAACTGCCACATGACCCAACAATCCCACTACTGGGCATACACACTGAGGAAACCAGAATTGAAAGAGACACGTGTACCCCAATGTTCATCACAGCACTGACATGGAAACAAGCTAGATGTCCATCAGCAGATGAATGGATAAGAAAGCTGTGGTACATATATACAATGGAATATTACTCAGCCATTGAAAAGAATATATTTGAATCAGTTCTCATGAGGTGGATGAACCTGGAGCTTATTATACAGAGTGAAGTAAGCCAGAAAGAAACACCAATACAGTATACTAACACATATATATGGAATTTAGAAAGATGGTAACAATCTGGTGTATATATATGTGTGTGTGTGTGTGTGTGTGTGTGTGTGTGTGTATACAATGGAATATTACTCAGTATAAAAAGGAAAACATTTGGGTCAGTTATAATGAGGTGGATGAACCTAGAGCCTGTTATACAGAGTAAAGCAAGTCAGAAAGGGAAAGACAAATATTGCATATTAATACGTATATATATATGGAATCTAGAAAGATGCTACTGATGAACCTATTTGCAGGGCAGCAATGAAGATACAGACATTGTGAACAGATTTTTGGACACAGTAGGGGAATGAGAGGGTGGGACAATTAGAGCAACATTGAAACTTATATATTACTGTAAAACAACTAGCCTGTGGGAATTTGCTGTAAGATGCAGGAAACTGAAACCTGGTGCTCTGTGACAACCTAGAGGGATGGGATGTGATGGGAGGTGGGAGGAAAGTTCAACAGGCAGGGAATATATGTCTGCTTATGGTTGATTCTTATTGATGTATGGCAGAAACCAACACTATATTATAAGGCAATTATCTTCCAATTAAAAATAAATTTAAGAAAATTACCATATACATAATGCCTCTTCATTTTCTAGAAAATTGTTATCAAACTATTTATTATGCTATCTAATTTCATTTTTTAAAAAACATATCTTTTTTAAAATATAAAAATTTTAATTTTAATTAGAGGTTAATTACTTTACAATATTGTATTGGTTTTGCCATACATCAACATGAATCTGCCACGGGTATCTTATTCAATGCATTTTTATTAAAGTTCAGTGCCAGGACACAGTTTTCTCTCCTTGATGTGATGGCTGTTATACTTTGTTTTGTTTGGCAATAACTGAGCTGTGGTCTGTTGTATATTGTGTTTTACTTCACTTCTGTGAAGTCCAGAGCTAATTTTACATTCAGCTGTGTGTGTGTTGTGACTTAGACACACCTTGCTTTGTCTTGCTTGTTCTCCCTTTCCCTCTCTTTTCCTTTCCTTCTCTTCTTTCCATGACAGGAAGGCATAATTTGTATTTCTATTGCTATCTTGGCCAGTTTTCCTTCTTTTTGTTTCAAGAGAAAAGCATTTAATTAAAAATTGTTTACATACCAATAATAGAGCCCCAAAATACACAAAGCAAAAAATGACAGAATTGAAGAGAGATTTGGACAGTTTAAAAATAAAAGTTGGAGACATTAATCCCACTTTCAACAGTGAATTGAAGAGATAGACAGAAGATGAGCAAGGAGGCACTTCCCTGGTGGTCCAATGGTTAAAACTCTGTGCTTCCAATGCAGGGGTCATGAGTTTGACCCCTGATCAAGGAACTAAAATCTCACATGACCCACAGTGTGGCAAAAAAAGAGAAAAGATCAGCAAGGAAATATACTTGAACAACAGTATAAATCAACTTGACCTAACAGCATCTATAGATCACTTCACCCAACAGCAGTGAATGCATATTATTCTCAAGGGCACAAGAAACATTCTCCAGGACAGATCATATAGTAGACCACAAAATTAATCTCATTAAATTTAAAAATACTGAAATAATACAAAATATGTTCATTGATCATAGTAGAATGTAATTAGAAATCAGTAACAGTACACACCAAGTTCACTGAAGCATCATTTACAATAACCATATCTTAGCTACTTTTCAAATACATGTACGTTTCACTATGAGCTCTCTCTTAAGCTGTTTGGAAGTAATTTAAATAGTAAAGTCAGCCACCAAGTCAGGAAACTTGTGTAAGTTTGTGGCTGTTTCAGGAGTTTCAAAGGCTCATTTACATCAAGTATGGAAGGCCCCATTAACTATGTGCATTTGCCATTCAGGTTTTTAAACCTTGAATAATTCATCATTCATTTCATAAATGTTAACTGGGCACCATCTATGTGATAAGCATACCAGACCAGTAAGCCAGTCCTGATGATTTTTTAATTCAGTATGCCTTACATTGGCCTTTTTTAGTCTTAGGGATATTATAATAATTTAGAACTCACCTAACATAAATTTCCTTTTCAGATGAAGAGATTTAGTCATATTTCCAAGTGCAACTTTCCAATCTTCCTCATGATGCTGAAGGGATTTTCAATCTCAAGAAAGTTACCTCATCATCCCACTGTGGGCTATCCAAAACTTACCAATTTTTTAATACCTAATTTAATTCCATTGCTTTATTATTTTTGAGATTTTTTTCTTCCAGTTTTATTGAGATATACTTGTCACACAGTACTATGTAAATTTAATGTATACATCGTGATGATTAGACTTACATGCATCCTGAGGGTAAATTTAGTGAATATCCATCATCTCATATAGATACAAAGCAAAAGGAAAGAAATAATTTTTCCTTGTGATGAGAACTCCTAGGATTGACTCTGTTAATAATAATAATTCTCTTTCATATATCACATAAAGCAGTTATTAATTCCATTGCTTTCTAATGCCTATTCAGGAGGTCCCACTAGCCAGAAGTTATGCATGTAGTGTCATTTGTTGAGCAGCTAAAGCATTCAGTACCCTGGGATGCTTTTACTCTTCCCTGCATTGTTTTTGAAATTGTATACTTAATTTTCGCAGATTTTTGCCTAGTCTCTACTAAATTGTTACCCTGGCTTATCATGCTTTGGATCTGTGCATATTGCCTGAGTGGTTTCTTAATAAATATTTATTAAAAATGTAATAATCTGCTATACTCCTATAGATAATGAATACTACTTAAAAAATCTTTTTTGCTCTATTGAAAAGTTTATGTATACTATATTGATCATAATATTGATCATACTATATTGATCGTAATTGATAAAATAAACTATTTGGTTTAAATATATTTATTTCATATAATAAAAATTATTGTCTTTTTAAAATAGGAAGCTTAAAATATTTTAACTTTATTGTTCAGTCACTCAGTTGTGTCTGACTCTGCAACTCCATGGACTGCAGCATGCCAGGCTCCCCTGTCCTTCACCATCTCCCTGTCCTCTCATCATATTTTAGCTTGGTGAGTGAAAGTCACTCAATTGTGTCTGACTCTGTGACCCCACGGGCTATACAGTCCACGGAATTCTCCAGACCAGAAAACTGGTGTGGGTAGCCATTCTCTTCCCCAGGGGATCTTCCTAACCCAGGGATTGAACCTACGTCTCTCCATTGCACATGGATTCTTTATCAGCTGAGGGATCTACCTGAGTCAGGCGCTGAACCCACATCTCCTACGTCTCCTGCACTGAACAGGCAAGAAGGGTGGGTGACTGCAAAACAGCTGACATACTGAACGTTGCTATTTTACAAATACTGAAATGGAGGCTCAGAGATTTAAATGATGCAGCAGAAATCGAACTGCTAGTTACCAGAAATATCAAGACTTAAATTCAGGTTTTCTGACATGCTTACAATTTTAAAGGCTTCTTATTTTCTCAGCATGGAAATGCAATTCTTTATCATATTTCCCAATATTCTGCATGATCTGTCTTCTGCTTGCCTTTCCAAATTCATCTTATAATACCAATTCCTAATCTGTGAATACTGTCTGTCTTTCTGTCCCTCAAACAAGTAACATAATTTTCCTGTTTTCAGATTTATCCTCAGCCAGAGGGCTAGCCCCTTCTCCCCCTACCTGCCTGCCATCACACGTGGGTTTCTCAACTGACAGGTGAGCTGTCACTACTCCCAGAGGTGTTTTATGACAATCCTAGCTAAAATGTACCCTCCAGAGATTGTCCATCTCCTCTCCATTTTGCTTTCCTTTATGGCATTAACACAGGCTGACTGGTGGACACATTCTTTGCCTGCCTCTTCCTACTAGAAGGTCATTCTATGGAGAGGCACCTGTCTGTCTTGTTCAGGCTGACTTCTCAGCACGTGGTCTGGAGATGGTAAGCAATCTTAGTGAACTGGTGAATAATTCATACTGCCAGGTGTTACTGCCAGGGGAGAAGGAAAGCACAAAGAACACTAACTAGAGGAGAATTTTCAGGCAGATGCTTTTCACCACCCTGCTTCCCTCAAAGCTTCACTGGGTTTGCCAATCAATTGCATTTAGTTCCCTGTCATTCAGAATTTATAAACATGAGTTTTAATTCTTCTTGGGAGTGGAGTTTATTTACAATAAAGAGGATCATGAGGTTAGATAAATATTACAGCTGTGAGTTTCATAATGCAGTCGAACTAGTTCCTAAGACTTAAGTTTCTTGGACTGGGGAAAGAGAAGAGGCAGAAAGGGAAAAGATGACATAGAAGTTAGGGATTTGTAAATTTAAGGACGCTGGTATTGGATTACTTGGTAATAATTTATACACCAGTTTATAACTACAATAAAGGTGAACTAAGGTCTGTCTAGTCAAGGCTATGGTTTTTCCTGTGGTCATGTATGGATGTGAGAGTTGGACTGTGAAGAAGGCTGAGCACCGAAGAATTGATGCTTTTGCACTGTGGTGTTGGAGAAGACTCTTGAGAGTCCCTTGGACCATAAAGAGATCCAACCAGTCCATTCTGAAGGAGATCAACCCTGGGATTTCTTTGGAAGGAATGATGCTAAAGCTGAAACTCCAGTACTTTGGCCATCTCATGAGAAGAGTTGACTCATTGGAAAAGACTCTGATGCTGGGAGGGATTGGGGGCAGGAGGAGAAGGGGACGACCAAGGATAAGATGGCTGGATGGCATCACGGACTCGATGGATGTGAGTCTGAGTGAACTCCGGGAGTTGGTGATGGACAGGGAGGCCTGGCATGCTGTGATTCATGGGTTTGCAAAGAGTCAGACACGACTGAGCGACTGAACTGAACTGAACTGATATCTAGGATGGAAAGTTCTGCTACCTTGTTTTTCTGTTTATGTCTGTCTTGGTTATAATCTTGGCTCTTTGCTCTTTCACATATTTTCCCATCAACTAATCCTAATGTATGGGTGTGAGAGTTGGATTATAAAGAAAGCTGAGTGCTGAAGAATTGATGCTTTTGAACTGTGGTGTTGGAGAAGACTCTTGAGAGTCCCATGGACTTCAAGGAGATCCAACCAGTGCATCCTAAAGGAAATCAGTCCTGAAAATTCATTGGAAGGACTGATGCTGAAGCTGAAGCTCCAATACTTTGGCCACCTGACATGAAGAATTGACTCACTGGAAAAGACCTGATGCTGGGAAAAATTGAAGACAGGAGGAGAAGGGAACGACAGAGGATGAGAAGGTTGGATGCATCACTGACTCAATGGACATGAGTTTGGGTAGACTCTGGGAGTTGGTGATGGACAGGGAAGCCTCGTGTGCTGCAGTCCATGGGGTAGCAAAGAATTGGACACACTGAGTAACTGAACTGAACTGAGTTCGAAATTCAATATAGGTGAATTTTCTTTCTTTATTTTTGCTGTAAAATGGGTTTTTTTTTCTTTCTTTTTTTTTCTTACCTTCTCCACTTACAGAAACCCTTTGCCTTTAGGTCTGGTCCACTGCAGTCTGTGCAGCTCTCAAATGTAAGTTTACACTGTTCGCAGGTTTTACTAGGAACTTGCAGGAAAAGCCAATTGTAATACCTATTTTCTAGACTCTTGCTTTCATTTCATATACTTTTCACTTCAGATACAATGTTCTGAAAATATACACTTTATATTTTATTCAGATTTGAATACTTTCATTTGGAAATATCATTCAGTGAATAAAATCTCCTGTACTTTCCCAAACAGCACTCTTATTTCCCAAACATCAATAAAATTTCTTAAAATAAATAAAATATAATATTTAGAAACATCTTTCTATATTTATAAATTTCTCTACAGCTTCATATTTAATGGTTTATATTTCATTGAATTATTGAAATATACTTTATTCTCACAGTCACCTGTGAGATATTATGTTTTAAATTTTCACTTTCTACAAACAACACTGTGCTATAACTCTTATAACTAAATCTTTCAGTATATCTATGGTAATATTCTCAAGATAAATTCAAATATCATCATGACTTCTAGGCTTGAAAAATATATACATATATTTTCCCAACCTGTCCTTCATAATAATTGAACAAATTTCCATTAGTAAAATCAGCTTATAAGGATGCCTCTGAAATAACAGATTTGTATGTAATTGAAAATATGGAACAATTTAACTGGTTTCTTATTTTTATTAACCCAATAATTATTATTTTATTTAAATAAGAATGTTTTATTAAATAAAAATGTTATCAATAGCTTGATAAACATATTTACCAAGAATATATTCATTTGGATAGGAGACCTAGATAGATATTTTTCCAAAGAAGACATATAGATGGCCAACAGCACATGAAAAGATGCTCAACACCACTCATTATTGGAGAAATGCAAATCAAAACTACAATGAGATATCATCTCACACTGTCAGAATGTCCATCATTAAAAAGCCCACAAACAGTAAATGTTGGAGAGGGTGTGGAGAAAAGGGAACCCTTCTACATTGTGGGTAGGAATGTAAATTGGTGTAGCCGCTATGGAAAACAGTTTGGAGGTTCCTCAAAAATCTAGAGTTACCATGTGGCCCAACAAGTCCACTCTTGGTACTATATCTGGAGAAAACTTTAATTAGAAAATATGCATGCATCCCAATGTTCATTGCAACACTATTTATAATAGCCACAACATGGGAACAACCTAAACACCCATCAACAGATGAATGGATAAAGAAGTGGTATATATACACAATGGAATATTACTTAGCCATAAAATAATGAAATAATGCCATTTGCAGCAGCATGGATGGACCTAGAGATTATCCTACTAAGAAAGTCAGAAAGAGAAAGACAAATTATCATCAGTTCAGTTCAGTTCAGTCTCTCAGTCGTGTTTGACTCTTTGCAACCCCATGGACTGCAGCATGACAGGCCTCTCTGTTCATCACCAACTCCCGGATCTTACTCAAACTCATGTCCATTGAGTTGGTGATGCCATCCAACCATCTCATCCTCTGTTGTTCCCTTCTCCTTCCACCTTCAATCTTTCCTAACATCAGGATGTTTTTCAATGAATCAGTTCTTCACATCAGATGGCCAAAGTATTGGGAGTTTCAGTTTCAGCATCAGTCCTTCCAATGAATATTCAGGACTGACTTCCTTTAGGACTGACTGGTTGGATCTCCTGTAGTCCAAGGGACTCTCAAGTTTTCTCCAACACCACAGTTCAAAAGCATCAATTCTTAGGCACTCAGCTTTCTTCATGGTTCAACTCTTTCATCAAAACATGACTACTGGAGAAACCATAGCTTTGACTAACAGACATTTGTTGGCAAAGTAATGTCTCTGGTTTTTGATATGCTCTCTATGTTGGTCATAACTTTCCTGCCAAGGAGTAAGCGTCTTTTAATTTCATGGCTGCACTCACTATCTGCAGTGATTTGGGAGCCCCTCCTCCCTCAAAAAAAATGAAATCTGTCACTATTTCCACTGTTTCCTCATCTATTTCCCATGAAGTGATGGGACCAGATGCCATGATCTTAGTTTTCTGAATGTTGAGTTTTAAACCAACTTTTTCACTCTCCTCTTTCACTTTCATCAAGAGGCTCTTTTGTTCTTCCTTACTTTCTGCCATAAGAGTGATCTCATCTGCATATCTGAGGTTATTGATATTTCTGCCAACAATCTTGATTCCAACTTATGCTTCCTCCAGCCCAGGGTTTCTCAAGATGTACTCTGTATATAAGTTAAACCAGCAGGGTGATAATACACAGCGTTGACACACTCCTTTCCTAATTTGGAACCAGTCTGTTGTTCCATGTCCAATTCTAACTGTTGTTTCTGACCTGCATACAGATTTCTCAGGAGGAAGGTCAGGAGGTCTGATATTCCCATCTCTTTCAGAATTTTCCACAGTTTATTGTGATCCATACAGTCAAAGGCTTTGATATAATCAATAAAGCAGAAGTAGATGCTTTTCTGGAACTCGGTTGCTTTTTTGATGATCCAGTGGATGTTGGCAATTTAATCTCTGGTTCCTCTGCCTTTTCTAAGTCCAGTTTGAACATCTGAAGTTCATTGTTCATGTACTATTGAAGCCTGACTTGGAGAATTTTGAGCATTACTTTGCTAGTGTGTGAGATGAGTGCAATTGTGCAATATTTTGAGCCTTCTTTGGCATAGCTTTTCTTTGGGATCAGAATGAAAATTGACCTTTACTGCTGAGTTTTCCAAATTTGCTGGCATATTGAGTGCAGCACTCTCACAGCATCATCTTTTAGGATTTGAAATAGCTCAGCTGGAATTCCACTACCTCCACTGGCTTTGTTCATAGTGATGCTCCTAAGGTCCACTTGACTCCCCATTCCAGGATGTGTGGCTCTAGGTGAGTGAGAACACCATCATGATTATCTGGGCCATAAGGATCATTTTTGTACAGTTCTTCTGTGTATTCTTGCCACCTCTTCTTAATATCTTCTGCCTCTGTTAGGTCCATACCATTTCTATCCTTTATTGTGCCTATCTTTTCATGAAATAGTCCCTTGGTATGTCTAGTTTTCTGGAAGAGATCTTTGCATCTTCTTTTCATCTTTTGCCTGTCACTTCTCTTCTTTTCACAGCTATTTGTAAGGCCTCCTCAGACAACCAGTTTGCCTTTTTGCATTTCTTTTTCTTGGGCATGGTCTTGATCACTTCCTCCTGTACAATGTCACGAACCTCTGCATAGTTCTTCAGGCGCTCCGTCTATTAGATCTAGTCCCTTGAATCTATTTGTCACTTCCTTGTATAGTCATAAGCAATTTGATGTAGGTCATACCTGAATGGTCTAGTGGTTTTCTCCACTTTCTTCAAATTAAGTTTGAATTTGGCAATATGGAGTTCATCATCTGAGATATAGTCAGCTCCCAGTCTTGTTTTTGCTGAGTGTATAGTTTCTCTATCTTTGGTTGAAAAGAACATAATCAATCTGATTTCGGTGTTGACCATCTGGTGATGTCCATGTGTAGAGTCTTCTCTTGTGTTGTTGGAAGAGGGTGTTTGCTATGACCAGTGCATTCTCTTGGCAAAATCCTACTAGCCTTTACCTTGCTTCATTCTGTTCTCCAACGCCAAATTTGCCTGTTACTCCAGGTATCTATTGACTTCCTACTTTTGCATTCTAGTCCTTTATTTTTTGGACATATTTTTTTGGGTGTTAGTTCCAGAAGATCTTGTAGGACTTCATAGAACCATTCAGCTTCAGCTTCTTCAGAATTTCTGGTCAGGGCATAGACTTGGATTACTGTGATATAGAATGGTTTGCCTTGGAATCAAATAGAGGTCATTCTATCATTTTTGAGATTGCATCCAAATATCGCATTTGGACTCTTTTGTTGACCATGATGGCTACTCCATTTCTTCTAAGAGGTTCATGCCCACAGTAGTAGATATAATGGTCATCTGAGTTAACTTCACCCACTCCAGTCCATTTTACATATATCATATGTAAATGATATCATTTATGTGTGGAATCTAAAATGTGATGCAAATGAACTTATTTACAGAACAGAAACCACTCATAGTAGAGAATAGACTTGTGGTTGCCAAGGAGGAAGACAGTAGAGGAGAAATGGATTGGGAGTTTGGGATTTGCAGAGGCAAACTAATATGTATGGAATGGAAGAACAACGAAGTCCTACTCATGTACAGCACAGGGAACTTATTCAATGTTGTGTAATAAACCATGAGGCTTCCCTGGTGGCTCAGATGGTAAAGGATCTGCCTGCCATGTGGGAGACCTGAGTTAGATCCCTGGATCAGGAAGATTATCTGGAGAAGGGAATGGCAACCCACTCCAGTATTCTTGTCTGGGAAATCCCACGGATAGAGGATCTTGGTGGGTTCCATAATGGAAAAGAATATGAAAATGAATTGGATATATATATATACTGAATCACTTTACTGCACACTAGGAGCTAACACAATGTTGTAAATCAAGTATACTTTAATAAAATAAATTAAAGAAAAAATAACCTGTTCATTTCAAATTTCAACATTATTTGGTAGTCTAATCAAGTTTATTTCACCAAAATTTATTTATTGCTCTTTCTATATATATGCACATAGATATGTTTATTTAGTATCTCCTATGTGCATAGTACTGTGCCAGGTCCTATGGAATGGGCAGGTGTGTCAGGCGAAGGCGATGATCAGGGAAAGCACTGCCCCCTCTGAGGGACCAAGTGAGAAGCACAGAGAGGTACTGCTGGGAACCTGAGACCAGCAGGAGGAAAAGTTTGGGGGGTGAGAAAATGACTAACATTACCACCGCATGTACCTCAATGCACTGTTAGAATTTAAAATAAAAATTCCCTATAATTTGAAATCTAGAGGTGGAGGCACATCATAAAAAGGTAAAAGAAGAAACATAAGTCTCTGGGAGGTATTGACATTTCATTAGATAAGGTGATTAGATGTGACATGATGAAAGAAAATTTATATTCTTATTGAATCTGAGTTAATAGTTGTGTAAAAGAAGTTTGAAAAGTTGTGAGTTTCTCCAAAAAACAAAATACAGAATTAACCTGCTATAAAATTGCATAATGATTTTGTTTATTATTTGAAGATCCCAAGGAGCATAAAATATGTGAAGATTTTTATACAAAAATAGACTATCTTAACCAATTTCATAAATCTCTGTAATGTCATTACATTTTAAAATAATAATTACACAATCTAGTGGTTCGTTTTATTTACTTGAAAAGACAAACCTAAGAACAAATTGGTCTCACTGCCTTACAGGCAGATATGACAATAATAAAATATTTTGCTATTAAGTGGGTCTTAAATCACACTAATTCTAAAATAATGCAAATGCTATAAACTTACTTGAAAATAATCTTTTGTTTTCTAATCTTTGAAATTGATCCATTACCATTTATTCCTTCCCGGAGGAGGAGTGGGTTTTGGAGAGGTATATGTGAGAGAGGGGATGTCCACATAGCGGGAAAAGCAGAAAAAAACAGAGATAGATATTCATTTATTTAAAGAATATTTATCATTACTGTGTTTACATGCTAAGTGTCTGCTGTTGTGCTGAACAATGAGCCTTCTGCAACACCTACATCCCTACTCTTGACCTCGTGGACTCTGTTTTGAGGTGATCAGATTAGTAAGCAGAGTGTTAAAATGAATGATATTGGAACCCTTTGGAAGGACACCTACACAATCTTAGTGAATTCAAGGAAGGCTGCTGAAGTGAGAATGCAAGCATTGAAGGGACAGGGCAGAGGCAAGTGGGCTCTCCATTTAGGAGACTAAATGGAGGGCTGTGGATGACCAGCTGAGGTGGTTCAATCTGTAAATGATACACAGACATATGAGGAATGATGTGAACAAGGAGCTGTATTTAAGAACACTGATATGCTATAGTTTCCTTCCTTGTGCCAAACCTTTTAAGTTTAATTATATCCTATTGTTTATATTTTGTTTTTATTTCCATTACTCTAGCAAGTGGGTCATAGAGGATCTTGCTATGATTTATGTCAAGAGTGTTCAGACTATGCTTTCTTCTAAGAGTTTTATAGTTTCTGGTCTTATAGTTAGGTTTTTAATCCATTTTGAGTTTATTTTTGTGCATTAAGAAGTGTTCTAATTTCATTCTTAAAAGAACATAGCTGGCCAGTGTTTCCAGTACTATTTATTGAAGAGGCTATCTTTTCTTTATTGTGTATTCATGCCTCCTTTTAGTTGCCCATAGGTGCATGGATTTATCTCTGGGCTTTCTGTCTTGCTCCACTGGTCTATATTTCTGTTTTCATGCCAGTACCATACTGTTTTGATGACTATAGCTTTATAAGGTAAAAAAACAGTACTCAGAATGGGAAAAAATAATAACAAATGAAAAAAACTAACAAAAGGTTAATCTCTAAATTATACAAGCAGCTCATGCAGCCCAATAGGAAAGAAGAACAAGCACCCAGTCAAAAAGTGGACAGAAAACTTAAACAGATATTTCTCCAAAGAAGACATACAAATGGCTAATAAACACATGAAAAGAGGCTAAACATCACTCATTATTAGAGAAATGCAAATCAAAAGTACCTTGAGGTATCATCTCACACTTTGCTGAAGTATGACCTTCATCAAAAGTCAACAGACAATAAATGGAGTTTACAGACAGAAATAATGGAGAGACTGGGGAGAAAAGGAAACCCTCTTGCACTGTTGGTGGGAGTGCAAACTGGTATAGCCACTATGGAGAACAGTATGGAGCTTCCTTTAAAAATTAGGAATAAAGCTACCATATGATCCACCAATCCCACTACTGGGCATACAACCTGAGCAAATCATAACTAAAAAAGACACATGTACCCCAAATGTTCACTGCAGCACTATTTACAATAGCTAGGACATGGAAGCAATCTAGATGTCCACCGATTGTTGTTGTGTTGTTCAGTTGATCAGTTGTGTCCAACTCTTTGCGACCCCATGGACTGCAGCACACTAGGCTTCCCCATCCATCACCAACTCCCACAGCTTGCTCAAATTCACGCCCATTGAGTCAGTGATGCCATCCAACCATCTCATCCTCTGTCATCCCCTTCTTCTCCTGCCTTCAATATTTCCCAGCAGCAGGGTCTTTTCAAATGAATCAATTCTTTGCATCAGGTGGCCATAGTACTGGACTTTCAGCTTCAGCATCAGTTCTGCCAATGCACATTCAGGACTGATTTATTTAGGACTGACTGTTTGGAGCTCCTTGCAGTCCAAGAGACTTTCAAGAGTCTTCTCCAACACCACAGTTCAAAAACATCAGTTCTTCCACGCTCAGCTTTCTTTATGGTCCAACTCTCACATCCCTACATGACTACTAGAAAAACTGTATCTTTGACTATACAGAGCATTGTCAGCAAAGTAATGCCTCTGCTTTTTAATATGTTGTCCTGGTTTGTCATAGCTTTCCTTTGAAGGGGCAAGCATCTTTTAATTTCATTGCTGCAGTCATCATCTATAGTGATTTTGGACCCCAAGAAAATAAAAGTCTCACTGTTTCCATTGTTTTCCCATCTATTTGCAGTGAAGTGATGGGACCAAATGCTATGATCTTCATTTTTTGAATGTAGAATTTTAAGCCAGCTTTTTCACTCTCATCTTTAGATCTCCTCTCAAGAAGCTCTTTAGTTCTTCGCTTTCTGCCACGAAAGTGGTGTCATCTGCATATCTGAGGCTGTTGATATTTCTCTTGTCAATCTTGATTGCAGCTTGTGCTTCATCCAGCTTGGCATTTTGCATGATGTACTCTGTGTATAAATTAAATAAACAGGCTGACAATATACAGCCTTGACGTACTCCTTTCCTAATTTTGAACCAGTTCATTGTTCCATGTCCAGTTCTAACTGTTGCTTCTTGACCTGCACACAGGTTTTGCAGGAGGCAGGTAAAGTGGTCTGGTATTCCTACCTCTTTAAAGTTTTCCACAGTTGTGATCTACACAGTTAAAGGCTTTAGCATAGTCAATGAAACAGAAGTAGATATTTCTCTGGAATTCTCTTGCTTTTTCTATGATCCAAGGGAGTTGGCAATTTGACCTCTGCTTCCTCTGCCTTTTCTAAATCCACTTGGTACATCCAGAAGTTGACACTGATAGATGAATGGATAAGTGGTACATATACGCAATGTAATATTACTCAACTATAAAAAGGAATGCATTTGAATCAGTTCTAAAGAGGTGAATGGACCTAGAGCCTGTTATTCAGAGTGAAGTGAGTCAGAAAGATAATGACAAATATTGTATATTAACACATATATAAGGAATCTAGAAAGAAGGTACTAAAAATCTCAAAGAAAGGCAATGCCAAAGAATGCTCAAACTACCGCACCATTGCACTCATCTCACATGCTAGTAAAGTAATGCTCAAAATTCTCCAAGCCAGGCTTCAGCAATATGTGAACCGTGAACTTCCAGATGTTCAAGGTGGTTTTAGAAAAGACAGAGGAACCAGAGATCAAATTGCCAACGTCTGTTGGATCATGGAAAAAGCAAGAGAGTTGCAGAAAAACATCTATTTCTGCTTTATTGACTATGCCAAAGCCTTTGACTGTGTGGATCACAATAAACTGTGGAAAATTCTGAGAGAGATGGGAATACCAGACCACTGACCTGCCTCTTGAGAGATCTGTATGCAGGTCAGGAAGCAACAGTTAGAACTGGACATGGAACAACAGACTGGTTCCAAATAGGAGTACGTCAAGGCTGTATATTGTCACCCTGCTTATTTAACTTATATGCAGAGTACATCATGAGAAATGCTGGACTGGAAGAAACACAAGCTGGAATCAAAATTGCTGGGAGAAACATCAATAACCTCAGATATGCAGATGACAGCACCCTTATGGCAGAAAGTGAAGAGGAACTAAAGAGCCTCTTGATGAAAGTGAAAGAGGAGAGTGAAAAAGTTGGCTTAAAGCTCAACATTCAGAAAACGAAGATATGGCATCTGGTCCCATCAATCACTTCATGGCAAATAGATAGGGAAACAGTGTCAGACTTTATTTTTGGGGGCTCCAAAATCACTGCAGATGGTGACTGCAGCCATGAAATTAAAAGACGCTTACTCCTTGGAAGAAAAGTTATGACCAACCTAGATAGTATATTCAAAAGCAGAGACATTACTTTGCCGACTAAGGTCCGTCTGGTCAAGGCTATGGTTTTTCCAGTAGTCATGTATGGATGTGAGAGTTGGACTGTAAAGAAGGCTGAGCGCTGAAGGATTGATGCTTTTGAGCTCTGGTGTTGGAGAAGACTCTTGAGAGTCCCTTGGACTTCAAGGAGATCCAACCAGTCCATTCTGAAGGAGATCGGCCCTGGGATGTCTTTGGAAGGAATGATGCTGAAGCTGAAGCTCCAGTACTTTGGCCACCTCATGCAAAGAGTTGACTCATTGGAAAAGACTCTGATGCTGGGAGGATTGGGGGCAGGAGGAGAAGGGGACGACCGAGAATGAGATGGCTGGATGGTGTCACTGACTCCATGGACGTGGGTCTGGGTGAACTCCGAGAGTTGGTGATGGACAGGGAGGCCTGGCATGCTGTGATTCATGGGGTCGCAAAGTGTCAGACACAACTGAGTGACTGAACTGAACTGAACTGAACTGAAAATGGCCTATTTGCAGGGCAGTAAAGGAGAAGTAGACATAAAAGACTCTTTGACACAGCAGGGGAAGGAGAGGGTGGGATGATTTGAGAGAGCAGCGTTGGAACATATACATTACCATGTATAAAATAAGATAGCCAGTGGGAATTTGTTGTATGATGCAAAGCCTCCTATGATGCAAAGGAACTCAACACCAGTGCTCTGTGACACCTAGAGGGGTGGGATGGGGAAAGAGGTAGGAGGGAGGTTCAAGGGGAAGGGGACATATATATACCTCTTGATGATTCATGTTGATGTATGGCAGAAACCATCACAAAGTTGTAAAGTAATTATTCTCCATTTAAAAATAAAATAAAAAATTAAAAAAAGTGTGTTAATCTGGTATGTGTAGGATGCCCATGGTGCAACAATAGGCTCTCTAGTGTTGTAGGTTTACTCTTGGTGGGGTCTTACTGAATTTTTGATGCCAGACATTGGTTGGTGAGCTCTGGCACTGTACAGTTTGCTTTGTAGGTCATCAGACTCTGTCACAATAACCCAGCTCTGCCAACTGTTGAAAACCAGTCACCAACAATTGACAAATGAATGGAAATGGCTTGATGCAACAAGGCCTGGACAGGGAAATTACTCTGAGGCTGGAAAGACTGGCTTGTGTATGAAAGCACTTTGTAGGTGAGTTGGTACTGAGATGAAAGATTCTAGCAACAGTGAACCTTTATGGAGGCTCACCTTGTGCAGGAGCTCTGCTAAGCAGGTCAAATGTGTTAGCCCATCAGCCCTCCTGACAGCTCCCCTGGGGGCACTGCCCTCAGCCTCATTTTACAGAGCAGGAACTGGAGGAGCAGAGCAGGAAGCAGTTTGCATGGCTGGTAGTGGATGAGGAGTCCACACACAACTGCAACTCTAGTCTGTCAATCTCATAGAAATCTTTGGGGTTTTGTTCTCCAGGTGTAAGAGCACTGTATTATGTTAACAGTTGAACTTAGTTCTGTTAGAGAAGGGGAGTTATTTTGGGGAAACTCTTTGAGTGAGCTGCTTGGAGTAGATGGTGGATCCTAGTTGCACTGATGTGAGCATAAACCTGTACTATATATATATATATATATATATATATAAAATACAATATTGTAAAGTAATTAACCTCCAATTAAAATAAATAAATTTATATATATATTAAAAAAAACAGCTAAACTGCTCTGTCCAGTGCCAGGAGGGGAACTTGGTTTATTTTAATCAAGAGAATCATTCACCACAAAATGAAGCAATGACAAGAAGAAAACAAAGAGATGGGGTGGAATGGCCAAGTATTTATTGCCTTGGTGGGATGACCAAAACACGGGCTGAGAGTTGTTTAGGTGGATATAAACATTTCCTTTCCATACTGCATGAATCACTCTCAACTCCCAAACCAACATAAACAGTCTGATCCACCTCAAAGTGAGTGACCTTGTTAATTTAGTAAAAAATGAAAGAGTTTGATTGTCAGTAGAGGCTGTATGAATGGAAGCAGGGCCATGGAATTAGAGATGGCTTTGAGAATATTCTCCCTTCTCATGGAATCTGCATTAATCTTGGAAAGGTCTTTGGACTTTCATAGTTTATGTAGATCTCAAGGGTCTTATAGAAAGTGAATGCCATCTGAGTTATATAAAAAGCAGGAGAGAAAAGTTGTAATCCTTAAACCACAGTAATAAAGAGGCTTGATAAAATCTACACTGGATTTTTACTTTTGACTCTTATTTTCTGCTGCTGTTGCTAAGTTGCTTCAGTCGTGTCTGACTCTGTGCAATCCCATAGATGGCAGCCCGCCAGGCTCCCCCGTCCCTGGGATTCTCCAGGCAAGAACACTGGAGTGGGTTGCCAGTTCCTTCTCCAATGCGTGAAAGTGAAAAGTGAAAATGAAGCCGCTCAGTCATGTCTGACTCTTAGCAACACCATGGACTGCAGCCCACCAAGCTCCCCCATCCATGAGACTTTCCAGGCAAGAGTACTGGAGTGGGTTGCCATTGCCTTATTTTCTAGCTTCTCCAATAATACAGGAACAAAAAATATAAGTTCAATTTATAATTTATATCCTTCAAATCCATTTTCTGTAGGTGGAACCAAATAGTGGATTTACTTTGTTTCGGCCACTGAGAACCAGAGGTGGAGGGAAACTGGAATAAAACATCCCCCAATTTTAAAGATAGCTATCTATAACTATGATCCTGAATATATTTTTCATTTTATACTTTATGAATTTTACATAGTTGTGAGAGGCAATTAATGGAGAGGGAGCACAGACTCCTGGCTTCAATCTCTCACTATGTCAAGCAACAACAACAGAGCTGGTGGAAGGAGGCGGCACAGCTCCAGTCAAACCTTTATTCCTCTTTCCTCGGCTCTGGACTCAGGCTGCCTTCAATTCAGAGTCTGCCAGCTAGTAGCCGTGTGACTTTTAGTGTGCTACTTACGGTCTCTGAGTCTTGACCCAAAACCTGAAGGTTTGGTTTTGGGTCTTGCTGGACTACTTACAAGTTTCTCAAACCTTGTCCTGGTTCACCCGTAATCTTTGGGACTTAGTGTCCCATCCATTAAGCTAAATTAAAGAAAACTGCCTTGACTAATTTAGAGAGTTTTAATTAGAAGCAATGGAAATAATGTAAGCAAAAAAAATGGTTTGGTTTGTTAGCTACGAAGTGTTGGACAATTGAAAAATATTATTTTTATTATCACAAATCCAGAAAATGTTCTTTATTAATCAAAATAATCTGCAAGAATTTCTCAGTGTCCTTCTGAAACCTAGCCCCTCTAAAATCAAGTTCCTCTGCTAAGTTTGTTCCTCTGCTAACTCTCTATCAAGGATGTTATTTCCTTTCTTATCCAACCCCTTTCCCCTCAACATTGAGGAGTATCAAAGAAAAGGGGAGATTAAACTCCCAGGCTGCCAAACCTTTCCATGTCCCTCATTTCTTTTTGTTAGAAAAAGGCTTTCAGCCTCCTAGGCCTCCTCTGAGTTCCAAAGTGCAAACAGTTACTAATTAGGGGAGTGAGGGAATGCAGAAAGAGACAACAGTGCCCAATGGGACAGAGTCCGGTTCCTCCTTGGGTGACATGCATATTTAACAATCTGATACGTGTCTCTGTGTTCTTCTACAAGAAGTAAGGTCCTAACCCAGGTGGAGGATGGTAACTCCAGGCTGAGCATAAGCATGTGGACCCAGTCTGGGTGGAACCGAAAAGCCAATGTATCAAAATCAATAGCAACCTGCAGCCTTTACCCCCAATTTTTCCTATAATCTCTTACCCAAAAACTACTTTTGGCAGGTGAGAGGACCAGTGTTCTTGTCATCTATGAAGAAAGACTCACACAAAGAGATCAGTTTATTGAAAGCACGTATGCTTGGGAGAGCACTCAGAGAAGCAGTTTATTTGGAGCATATATGATGGTACACACTTGGAGAAGAAGAGTGTGGGCATCCTTGCAAGTGAGGGGCATACAATAAGGGCAGCTTAGGATGTTAATATGGTGTTAACCTTCTGGGGTTTAGATGAGGGTGACTCTGTGATTCTTCATTTGGGTTTCTCAGTTCAGTTCAGTCACTCAGTCATGTCTGACTCTTTGTGACTTCATGAATTGCAGCATGCCAGGCCTCCCTGTCCATCAGCAAATCCCGGAGTTCACTCAGACTCATGTCCATCAAGTCCGTGATGCCATCCAGCCATCTCATCCTCTATCGTCCCCTTCTCCTCTTGCCCCCATTCCCTCCCAGCATCAGAGTCTTTTCCAAAGAATCAACTCTTCGCATGAGGTGGCCAAAGTACTGGAGTTTCAGCTTCAGCATCATTCCTTCCAAACAAATCCCAGGGCTGATCTCCTTCAGAATGGACTGGCTGGATCTCCTTGTAGTCCAAGGGACTTCTACCAGGTGCCATTTTGAATCTGTCTCATGAGCTCCTAAGTGAAACCCAAGGGGTGGTGGGGTCAAAACTGCAATGCTAATGATATAATGATATTACAATGAGGACAATGTTACTAGAGGACCACTAGAGACCCCTCTGCCCATGTGTCTTGCTAGGAAATCTCTTTGAACACAAAAATATTCAGGATGAGGTGGGCCTCCTCATCTTTTATTGATTAGGGCTCACAGTTTCAATGGTAGTTTGTCTCTCAAAGGATCAGCATGAAACTGGCTGCAGAAGATTAACCTGACACCTCTCTATCTCTTACCTCAAGGTGCATGCTTCACAGCTTTTGTAGTCAGAGTTTCCTCCTCAGATGTTACAAACTTATTTTAGATGCCATTCCTCTGTGTCATGGCCTCATTAAGTGCAAAACAAGGAGGTGGCTTTGCCTTCTGTTTAATGCCTGTACATGGAAAACTCAGCAGTGGCCACAGGACTGGAAAAGGCCAGTTTTCATTCCAATCCCAAACAAAGGCAATGCCAAGAAATGCTCAAGCTACTGACAATTGCACTCATCTCACATGCTAGTAAAGTAATGCTCAGAATTCTCCAAGCCAGGCTTCAGCAATACGTGAACCATGAACTCCCTGATGTTCAAGCTGGTTTTAGAAAAGGCAGAGGAACCAGAGATCATATTGCCAACATCTGCTGGATCATAGAAAAAGCAAGAGAGTTCCAGAAAAAAAATTTATTTCTGCTTTATTGACTATGCCAACACATTTGACTGCGTGGATCACAACAAACTGGAAAATTCTGAAAGAGAAGGGAATACCAGACCACCTGACCTGCCTCTTGAGAAATCTGTATGCAGATCAGGAAGCAACAGTTAGAACTGGACATGGAAAAACAGACTGGTTCAAAATAGGAAAAGGAGTATGTCAAGGCTGTATACTGTCACATTGCTTATTTAACTTATATGCAGCGTACATCATGAGAAACGCTGGGCTGGAGGAAGCACAAGTTGGAATCAAGATTTCTGGGAGAAATATCAATAACCTCAGATATGCAGATGAAACCACCCTTATGGCAGAAAGTGAAGAGGAACTAAAAAGCCTCTTGATGACAGTGAAAGAGGAGACTGAAAAAGTTGGCTTAAAGCTCAACATTCAGAAAACTAAGATCATGGCATCCAGTCCCATCACTTTGTGGGAAATAGATGGGGAAACAGTGGAAACAGTGGCTGACTTTATTTTTTGGGGGGCTCCAAAATCACTGCAGATGGTGACTGCAGCCATGAAACTAAAAGACACTCCTTGGCAGGAAAGTTATGACCAACCTAGATAGCATATAAAAAAGCAGAGACATTACTTTGCCAATAAAGGGCCATCTAGTCAAAGCTATGGTTTTTCCTATAGTCATGTATGGATGTGAGAGTATAAAGAAAGACTATATAGAAAAGGACTATATTGTATGTGACTGTAAAGAAAGCTGAGTACCGAAGAACTGATGCTTGTGAACTGTGGTGTTGGAAAAGACTCTTGAGAGTCCTTTGCACTGCAAGGAGATCAGTCCATCCTAAAGGAGTCATTCCTGAGTGTTCATTGGAAGGACTGGTGTTGAAGCTGAAACTCCAATACTTTGGCCACCTGATGTGAAGAGCTGACTCCTTGGAAAAGACTCTGATGCTGGGAAAGATTGATGGCAAGAGGAGAAGGGGACGACAGAGGATGAGATGGTTGGATGGCCTCACTGGCTCAATAGACATGAGTTTGAGTAAACTCTGGGAGTTGGTGATAAAGCCTGGAGTGCTGCAGTCCATGGGGTCATAGTCGGACATGACTGAGCGACTGAACTAAGTTGAACTGATGAGGATGCTGTTGTAATCCTGCCTCCAAACCATCAGAGAGTTCATGGTTTTTGAACATGAGCTGTCTGTTCTTCTTGCTTGATCCTGCAATTGGAAAAACAGACTGGTTCAAAATAGGAAAAGGAGTATGTCAAGGCTGTATACTGTCACATTGCTTATTTAACTTATATGCAGCGTACATCATGAGAAACGCTGGGCTGGAGGAAGCACAAGTTGGAATCAAGATTTCTGGGAGAAATATCAATAACCTCAGATATGCAGATGAAACCACCCTTATGGCAGAAAGTGAAGAGGAACTAAAAAGCCTCTTGATGACAGTGAAAGAGGAGACTGAAAAAGTTGGCTTAAAGCTCAACATTCAGAAAACTAAGATCATGGCATCCAGTCCCATCACTTTGTGGGAAATAGATGGGGAAACAGTGGAAACAGTGGCTGACTTTATTTTTTGGGGGGCTCCAAAATCACTGCAGATGGTGACTGCAGCCATGAAACTAAAAGACACTCCTTGGCAGGAAAGTTATGACCAACCTAGATAGCATATAAAAAAGCAGAGACATTACTTTGCCAATAAAGGGCCATCTAGTCAAAGCTATGGTTTTTCCTATAGTCATGTATGGATGTGAGAGTATAAAGAAAGACTATATAGAAAAGGACTATATTGTATGTGACTGTAAAGAAAGCTGAGTACCGAAGAACTGATGCTTGTGAACTGTGGTGTTGGAAAAGACTCTTGAGAGTCCTTTGCACTGCAAGGAGATCAGTCCATCCTAAAGGAGATCATTCCTGAGTGTTCATTGGAAGGACTGGTGTTGAAGCTGAAACTCCAATACTTTGGCCACCTGATGTGAAGAGCTGACTCCTTGGAAAAGACTCTGATGCTGGGAAAGATTGATGGCAAGAGGAGAAGGGGACGACAGAGGATGAGATGGTTGGATGGCCTCACTGGCTCAATAGACATGAGTTTGAGTAAACTCTGGGAGTTGGTGATAAAGCCTGGAGTGCTGCAGTCCATGGGGTCATAGTCGGACATGACTGAGCGACTGAACTAAGTTGAACTGATGAGGATGCTGTTGTAATCCTGCCTCCAAACCATCAGAGAGTTCATGGTTTTTGAACATGAGCTGTCTGTTCTTCTTGCTTGATCCTGCAATAAACATTTTTCTGTTCCAAACTTGGATCTCCATTTGTTTGACCTTCCTGTGCATTGGACACATAAACTTGGGTTGACAACATATCCATCTTGATGACATATATTCCAAGGTGGCTCTTAAGTGGATACATGTAGAGCCTTTGTTCCACAGCCATAATGAGTATGTGAACCTCACACACCTGTATCTTCAGCTTCAGGTGCTCTGTTCCTGCCACTTTCCCATTCTGAATTATTACATTCTTTATTAGTAGTAGTTTACTTATTATCACATTAAAAATAATGAAAACACCTAGTAAGTCACCTGAAGAAAGATCTGATTCTTTAGATAAAATGAGATAAATTTGTGCTTGTAAATAATTGAGTAGTTGTGGGACAAATTAAAATGCATAAGTTGTAGAGCAAATAAAACATTTTATTAATAATTGTAAGGAAGTAAAGATAAATTCATAATGGCAAAGCTGTGCAAAAAAGTATTGTTCTCTGATGTGACATCCCAAGCCTCAGAGTTTGTCCTTAGCACTTCCATGGACTTGGTCAAACTATACATGTATTTCCTGAAAAATATCCATAAAATGCAGCTAATAAATTAACATTTTTAATTTATTACTGTGCATATTAGGTGTCCTGGACAACCCAGAACATAGCAAGCCTGTTCAAACTCAGTTTGGATTAATTCAGACAGGACTCCCCACTAACCCTCCTGCCACAAACTCATGTTCAGCAGGTCACAAAACACCATGAATATTTCTCTGTAATATATTCTAAATTATTTTTTTCTTTCCTTTCTGTGGCTATTTCATAAAACTAGGACTTTTACAGTGTGCCTGGATTTCCAAAACTGTCTCTGAGTAACCCCCATATACCCGTCCTGCAAAGGATGTTAAGACGTGCAAACATCTGTTATTACCATGGCTCTTTCCTGCTCAGGAACTGTGTGTGTCTCATTCTTGATGTAAATAAAATCTGTTACCTTTCATGTAAGTTTCTCATCCTTCTATACTTCTTCAGTCACATTTCTCATAGCCACTCAATAGAATATCTTGGTTGGTCAATTTGGTTTCATTACTGTGAGCATGGGATCAGTTTACCTGTCCTTCCATTTGTACTTTTGCTTAGAACTTTTGGAATGAAGATTCCTTCTACTTTTTTCATTGATTCATTAACTGAATGAACACTTAATGAAAGCTTGCTACTCTAGACATGAAGGATACAATGGTAAGATGAATGATCAGGCCCATTGTCAGAAAAAAATAGTAGCCAATGTACAAAGAAACAGTAAGCAAAGTAGGGGAACAATATATTATGGAGAAAGTAAAATACAATTTCGTGATAATGATCAGAGGGAGGGGATGGCCTTGGGTTGATCTTAGGGAATCCCTTTCTGAGAGGTGAGCCAACGACGAGAGGGAGGCAGCCAAGTGGAGACTGGGGGCAAAGGTCCTCCAGCTGGAAGACATAGCAGGAAGGTCTGGAAACAGAAATGAACTTGGTGTGTTCAAAAATAAAAGCAGGATAACTGTGGTGAGTGAGGAGTAAGACAGCATCTGAGAGGTTGCAGGGCCAGATTACTTAGGGCTTTATAGCTTGTGGGGAAGGGTTAAAACATGTCTTCTCATGTTTTGAGAAGACATTTCAGTGTTTTGGTAAGAAACAGGAAGAGTCTAATGACCATCTCCTCCCCCATCCACCACCTCCCTAAGTGTTTTCTAACCCAGGCCAAGATACAGCGATGAGCAGCTCTTTGAACTTTGCAGTTTGTTTTTGATCATTTCATAGTGAGGAGGTGGAAGGGAACTGTTATGGGCTTTCACAACCGCCTGCTCTCCCCTGTCTTCCAGGGGAGACTCTGCCATTCCACTACCCCAAGTACTTTGCAGTAGCCCATGTTAGCAGTGCATCATACCTTCCAATTGTCCTGGGAAGAAACTTGGACAAATCACTTCTATGGCCATCTCACGTGTATGAGATATTAGAAATATATGAGTAGCTGGACTGTAAGAAACTGAACGATAGAGTGCTTCTTCCCTCTTTATTTGATATATTCCTGGAGCCTGCCATATGTCACTTATGCACAGAGGATGTGCTCAATGAAAGAACTTATTTATAAGACAAAATTTCTTTGGTTTATTTCTTCCTACTCAACAGGCTTATATTTTGTTTCATATTAAAGTAGTTCAGAAATCAAAGTTTGCAGCCTTGCTGGGGTCCACCTAGAGAGGGAACCCAAATACAAAAGCAGAGCACACATGTGAACTGTGTGTAAGCCCTTGTATGACAAACATTTCTGGAAACACTCTCAACACTATGAATTTATGATGGTCTATTTTTTCATGGCACTTGGAATGAGATGTAGTGATTCCTTTTCATTATTTAAAAGAAGGGATAAACACTGTGCCGATCCTTCCCTCTTGCCTTTATCTGTCCCCCAGTCATCTATCAAGTCTCCATAAAAACACTGTAAACATAAGAATCACTGTGTGTTATTAGTTTGTGCCAGTGGAGACCAGGGAGAATGCAAATCACCTGCCACTTTGTTTCCTAATGACATCACACTTACTAGACCGTCGATCCATGCTCCACGCATGTGCCACCATTGCCACAGTTCACCAGGTGACAAGGAGAAGCATCACTCTGGCCACACTGCGCCCAGTATTTGGGTGGCCCTCAGGAGTTTCCAGGCTTCTAAAATGGGTATTCTTAGTGTGAACTTGAAGTGTAAAAATACAACCTTGAAAAGAAGAAAGTGCTTCATATTTAAAAATGGAAGAAATGAATAAAGCAAGAGGACAATTATTTTTCATTTTTATTTTTTTTTCTTTAATTAATTTTTATTTTTTAGTTTGTTTTGCTTTACAATACTTTTTTAGTATTCGTTTTGCTACACATCGACATGAATCAGCCACGAGTCTATAAAACTCTTAGAGGAGAACATAGGCAAAACACTCTCTGACATAAATCACAGCAGGATCCTCTATGATCCACCTCCCAAAATACTGGAAATAAAACCAAAAATAAACAAACGGGATCTAATTAAAATTAAAAGCTTCTGCACAACAAAGGAAACTATAAGCAAGGTGAAAAGTATCACTTTCTAACACCATACACAAAAATAAACTCAAAATGGATTAAAGATCTAAACGTAAGACAAGAAACTATAAAACTCTTAGAGGAGAACATAGGCAAAACACTCTCTGACATAAATCACAGCAGGATCCTTTATGATCCACCTCCCAGAATACTGGAAATAAAAGCAAAAATAAACAAATGGGATCTAATTAAAATTAAAAGCTTCTGCACAACAAAGGAAACTATAAGCAAGGTGAAAAGACAGCCTTCTGAATGGGAGAAAATAATAGCAAATGAAGCAACTGACAAACAACTAATCTCAAAAATATACAAGCAGCTTATGCAGCTCAACTCCAGAAAAATAAATGACCCAATCAAAACATGGGCCAAAGAACTAAATAGACATTTCTCCAAAGAAGACATACGAATGGCTAACAGCTACTGCTTTTAAGCAGTAATTTTAAAAACAGATTGCAACAAAGCCAAAAATGCAGAGAAGAGTGGCTTCAGATTTCAAAAAGATCACCCTTATATATGGGTTGTCATATGACCAGATAGTCCACTTGCAGTTTGTTTAGTTAACCGCAAAGAGTTGAGAAATAGCCTAATTTGCTAGGGAGTCTTTTTAGTTTTATCCTATCTCAATTCATCTTATCTTTATTTGGAATTTATATGACAGCTTTGAACTAAACACACTGAAGAGGACATCATGAAAAAATGTAAAATGTCTTTGTCTTCTTGTTTCTTCCCCAAGTATGGATAAATCTCTAGCAAGTACATCTGTGCACGTCTGTTCACAGGGCATATGTTTGTAAGTGCAATTAGCATTTCTTCAGCATACTATACTTAATTATCCACTGACTTAGGATTCATTGGAAAATTTTCCTCCAAAATATCTTGTGGATCATTAGGGCCACTGCTATGCTGCTTAGTGGTATTCAGTTAAAACACATAAGTCTGAAGAGGTAGTATTTGGACTTCATAATTATGTGAGAACTTGCAATCAGTCTTGCACTGTTCATCAGTAAAATGCATGTGATCATATAACCTGCTGTCTAGAGTGTGAAACTCAAAACATAGGCCAGATATTTTAAAAAAAAAAACATTCCCCCCTTTTTTTGCTACATTTTTCTATTAAAAAAAAAAAATCTACTTAAAAGCTTTGTGAAACAAAGCACACCAAAGATATTTCCACTTAACTATTGATTGAAAAGCATAAAGGAAGATATTGTATCAAAAGAAATACATCATCATTCTTGCACCAGTGACCCTTGTAATGGTCTCAGTAATAGTCTTGAAGTTTGCTGTCTGAGCTTCCAGGAATTTCAAATTGAATTCATCAATTAACCTCATGTGTTTCCAGGAATCTAAAGAAGCCGGCCTTTGGGTTACATATGTATAAGCATATTTTCCTATGAACTTCCCGGATTACGGCTGATCAAATGACTCATTAACAGAAAACCACTTGAAATACTGACACATCAGAGGAGCTTCTTAACAATGATGAACCATTAATACCTAATAAGTCATTAATAGTGGATCTAAATAGCAATTCCCCTCCTGATGGCATTGTAAGCTCTTTGTCAATAGTTTGGAATATTAAGGTGTTCTCCTACATATTCATTACAATGTGTAATTAAAGCCTAAGGTTAATAGGCCACAAGGCTAGTAAACGAAAATCCAGAATTTAAAACCAGTGTTGAATGAATATAAAATTAGCTTTATTTCTAGTATGTATATCTCCATAAAAAGATTAATAGCTATATATTTCCCAGACCATTTTCCTTGCCTCCATCATGGGGTCAGTATATTTGTAATGATGAGGAAGACTAACTGTGACTAATAAGCTAACTAGTTATGATTGGGAAATAATTCTACCTTAACTTTGAGGGTTGGAAAAACAAAACTAGTGAGAGTCAAATGAAAAGAGGTGGCTGCAGTTTAAATAGGAAAAAATGGGGAGAGAAATGGAGAGGAGCCCTCAGTTCAGTTCAGTTCAGTCGCTCAGTCGTGTCCGACTCTTTGCGACCCCATGAATTGCAGCACGCAGGCCTCCCTGTCATCACCAACTCCCAGAGTTCACTCAGACTCATGTCCATCGAGTCAGTGATGCCATCCAGCCATCTCATCCTCTGTGGTTCCCTTCTCCTCCTGCCCCCAATGCCTCCCAGCATCACAGTCTTTTCAAATGAGTCAGCTTTTCGCATGAGGTGGCCAAAATACTGGAGTTTCAGCTTTNAGGATGAGATGGCTGGATGGCATCACGGACTCAGTGGACGTGAGTCTGAGTGAACTCCGGGAGTTGGTGATGGACAGGGAGGCTTGGAGTGCTGTGGTTCATGGGGTCGCAAAGAGTCTGACACGACTGAGCGACTGAACCTGAACCTGAGTAGGGACCTACTGTATAGCACAGGAAATTTTACTCAATACTCTGTAATGGTCTCTGTGGGAAAATAAACTAAAAAAAGAGTATGTATGTATATATATGTATGTATGTATATATATACATATATATATGTATAACTGACACATAATATATATATAACTAACACAACATTGGAAATAGACTATACTCCAATAAATTTTTCAAAAAATTTAAATAAAAATCATAAATGAACTGCTAGTTATTTAAAAAAAATAAAAAGAATACATTTGAATCAGTTCTAATGAGGTGGATGATGCTGGAGCCAATTATATAGAGTGAAGTAAGTCAGAAAGAAAAACACCAATACAGTATACTTACACATATATATGGAATTTAGAATGATGGTAATGATAAACCTGTACGCAAGACAGCAAAAGAGACACAGATGTATAGAACGGCCTTTTGGACTATGTGGGAGAGGGAGAGGGTGGGATGGGTTGGCAGAGTGGCAGTGTAACATGTGTGATATCATAAGTGAAACGAATCGCCAGTCCAGGTTTGATGCAGGATGCAGGATTGGGAGTTCATGTATTTTTCATTTTTAAAGTAACATTTTTCATATTTCTCTGATGGTCCAGTGGTTGAAAATCCACCTGGCAATGCAGGGGACATGGGTTTGATCCTTTGTCTGGGAAGATTCCACATGCCACAGGGCAACAAAGGCCGAGCACTTCAACTAATGAGCCAGCGCTCCAGAGTCTGTGCTCCACAGTAAGCGAAGCCACCACAATGAGAAGCCCATGCACCACAACTAGAGCCTCAACTTGCTGCAACTAGAGAAAGCCCGTGTGCAGTAATGAAGACCTGGAGCAGCCAAAATAAATAAATATTAAAAAAAAAGTAACATTTTTCAATGTAGGGAGAAATATCAATAACCTCAGATATGTAGATGACACCACCCTATGGCAGAAAGTGAAGAGGAACTAAAAAGCCTCTTGATGAAAGTGAAAGAGGAGAGTGAAAAGGTTGGCTTAAAGTTCAACATTCAGAAAACTAAGATCATAGCATCTGGTCCCATCACTTCATGGGAAATAGATGGGGAAACAGTAGAAACAGTGTCAGACTTTATTTTTGGGGGCTCCAAAATCACTGCAGATGGTGACTGCAGCCATGAAATTAAAAGACACTTACTCCTTGGAAGGAAAGTTATGACCAACCTAGATAGTATATTCAAAAGCAGAGACTACTTTGCCAACAAAGGTCTGTCTAGTCAAGGCTATGGTTTTTCCAGTGGTCATGTATGGATGTGAGAGTTGGACTGTGAAGAAAGCTGAGTACCGAAGAATTGATGCTTTTGAACTGTGGTGTTGGAGAAGACTCTTGAGAGTCCCTTGGACTGCAAGGAGATCGAACCAGTCCATCCTAAAGGAGATCAGAATTGGGTGTTCATTGGAAGGACTGATGTTGAAGCCAAAACTCCAGTACTTTGGCCACCTGATGCGAAGAGCTGACTCATTTGAAAAGACCCTTATGCTGGGAAAGATTGAAGGCAGGAGGAAAAGTGGATGACAGAGGATGAGATTGTTGGATGGCATCACCAGCTCAGTGGACATGAGTTTGAGTAAACTCTGGGAGTTGGTGATGTACAGGGAGGCCTGGCGTGCTGCAGTCCATGGGGTTGCAAAGAGTCAGACACGACTGAGCAACTGAACTGACTGATATATATATATATTTATATATATATATAGAGAGAGAGAAAGAATTTTTCTTAGCTGTATTTTCTTTTAGACAAAAGTGTAGCCTTGTATTAAATATATAATGTATATATTATGCCAAAAATTTGTATAGCAGGTAAAGCATTAACTCTTTTCTCATAGCATTAAACGTTTTTAAATGATGGCATAATAGTCTTTAAGATCTAAGATATTTAATCAACCTTCAATTATTGGGCAATTGACTCATTTCTAGATTTTGTTATTAAAAATAATGCTATAGGAAATATTATCATGTGTATACATTTGTGAATTTGATAATAATTTCCTTATTATAAATTTACAGAAGTAAATTTCGTAAAAGACATGGATGCTTCACAGTGTCTGCAACTGTCACGGATATTTTGCACAGCTACAATTAACCCACCAAACATGTGGACACCTGCCTCTTCACAGACACCACAATGTAAGATGTTATCATCTGTTTCATTTTTAAAGTCTTTTGCCATTTTTAATTGTGGTTGAAAACCTTTTAATGAATTTATTAGTTGTTTGTAATTTTTTCCTTTCAGTTGCTAATTTTTCTGCTCTTCTCTATTTACTCTTTTACTCTATACCCTTTTAAACACTTGAAAGACTTCTTTATATTATAAGCACATTAGCTGTTTGTCACATGTTGTAAATACTTTCTCCAGTGTAATATTTGCCATTTGATTTTGCTTATGATGGCTTTTTATTTATAGGTAGAGAAGTTTATTATACTTGTGTTGCATTTTTTTCTCTCAGGGATTTGCCTTTCCACATATCCATAGAAAGATCTTTTCCAGATGTACAATGTATGATCTTATTTACATATGGAATGCAAAATCTTCCTTTTGCAGAGTGAAATGCACTCAGCAGAGAGGAAAAGTGTAAGTAGAGGGTGGAGTCAGGTGGGTCTGGATTCAGTTGCAGTCTCTGCCACATGATGGATAGATGACTGAAATCTGTCAATTTTTCTATCTTTAAAATGGGGACAAATGTAACTATTCCATGAGTTAAGAGGAATAAGAAAATAGACATGAACTAGCCAGTATAATGTTTGGCAACAGGTTGGACTTATTTTCCCTTTCATACTCTCAGAAATTCATGACGGTATTTCCTTTATGAAAAAAAAGGTTTCTTTTTTGCAAAAATGGTGGGAAGCTGATGAATGATACTGGATGCTTGGGGCTGGTGCACTGAGATGACCAGAGGGATGGTACAGGGAGGGAGGGGGGTTCAGGATGGGGAACATGTGTATATCTGTGGTGGATTCATGTTGATGTATGGCAAAACCAATATAATATTGTAAAGTAATTAACCTCCAATTAAATAAATCTATATTAAAAAAATCACATGCTGGAAAGAACTTTGTTTAAATCACTGTAATATATATTAATGTCTGAAGTGTTCATTTAAAACCATTTCTCTTTTATATGAATAAATAAAATACTTTTGTTATGAGGAACTGCTAAAATACAGTTTTGACTAAAAACACAACAATGCTATATTTAGAGAAACATTTGGCTAATACTGATTGTTTTATTTGTTTCTTTCACAGAGAGATGCTTTGTGTCATTCAATGCAAGATACAGTGTAAAGGCAATTACAGTGGAAGTGATTTGTAGAATATATATCATATACTTTCATTGCTATTTATACAGCAAGTTAAACATAATCTGCTTAGTATAGTTCCATGCACTAGGTATTCCATGCCTAGAACTTCCATGTGATAAAGTAGCTATAAAAAGGACTTAAAAAAAAAAAAGGACTTTTGGAGCGATGATATTGAAAAGACTGGTGAAGTTCCGTATGAGTGATAGCTATTTTTTCTGACAATAAGAGAATTTTTAAGTTATTTCAGGAAACTCTTACTGTTCCCTTATGGGTTCTGGTTTGAAAAACCCCATGCAGTTTAAAGAGAGAAAGAAAGAGAGAGAGAAAATGATAAAAGCTGGAGTACCCAGAAACTGTATGCACTCAGTGTGAAGCATTCTCAGGTTAAAATAACATCTCATGGTGTCGTAATGCATTATTGTATGTCCACTCTATTCAAATGAGTAATGTTTAATAATCCCTGCAACAATGAACATGAGTCACTGTGACACTAGAATAATCAATAGTTGGATTAATAGATTTTCCCATGTTCACACTAGTTAAAAGTAATGTTTAATTCTATATTAGAATTAAATAGGTCTGTCAGTGAATGTAACAGGTCTTAGAACATTGAGAAAGCTGTGATTCTCCTGTCTAGAAAAATGTACACAGGTACACACACACAATTGTATGTGTGGTTTTAGGGGATGCAAGGACTCTCTGAGTCCCATCCATGGTCCTCAGCCTGAGAACCCTGCAGCTCCGTAGGAGATACACCTTCAGAGATGAGGGAAGAATCCTTCTTATTAGGACAGGGGAAACAGCAAGGCTTTCTCTGCCTAGCATATGTAGACTTTTTAATATGGCGAAGGGTTAAATAACTTCTTCATGAACATGAAAGGTTATAAAGAAAATCAGGTAAAAGTTTATATTTTACTGAGAACTTCTGGATTCAAATTATGCACCTGAAACTTTATAGAAATTTGAAAGTCTATGTCAGATAGTCTTTTACTGTGTGATTAATCATCATTCCAAAGACAAATGTGATAACCTTAACCTAATCATTACATGTTTCCATAAAACTCTTGTATTTGCTTTGTTATGATTAACTAATGTAGTGGCTTCCAAATCTGTGGAGGCTTACTGAAATGCAAAATTTTCAGTTCAGTTCAGTCACTCAGTCGTGTCCGACTCTTTGTGACCCCATGGACTGCAGCACACCAGGCCTCCCTGTCCATCACCAACTCCCGGAGCCTACCCAAACTCATGTCCATTGAGTCACTAGTGCTATCCAACCATCTTATTCTCTGTTATTGCCGGGAGCCAGTGTGAGGAACTCCGCCCGTGGCAAAGGTCATGAGGAAGGAGGCGCGGCATACACAAAGATGGGATTGAGCCTCAGGAGACCCCCTGTTCCCGAGCATCTACCCCACAAACCAGAGTCTGCCTACTTTACTGCTTTATGCTCTCACCTATACCTCTGACTTTACGGGGGGCTGTCCCCCTACCACCTCTCTTGGAGAAGGAGTTAACCTACAGCTCCAGTTAATAAAAATTCCTGGGCATGACAAGAGTGTTTCAACTTACAAACTCCTCTGAAGGTTATCTAGCCTGCCTGAACAGGTTTGTCCAGCCACATGTAATTGTTTACAGCCTCCAACTGTGAGAGGCACGAGGTGCTTTAAACTTTCTAAAGACAGATTCTTTTAGGAAGTTAGAAATTATTAGTATAGTGGGTTGACTAGGAATTATATTGGTGAAGGGTTTTTCATTTATTGGGCCAATGTTTGCTGCTAAATCTCCATATTCTCTGACCTTATAATGAATATAACTAGCATATAGGAGAAGTAAGTATTAACCCTTAAGATTAATCATGTTAACCTTAGGCTAAGTAAATTCCTTTCTTAATTGTAACCCACTACACCCTCACCCTATAGGAATGCAACTTTGTTTGGTACCTTCGGAGGGTGGCACCTGGTTTAAGAAAAATCACCCCTGGAAAATAATTTTTCTGGTTGACTGACTGTTATCAGAAAGAAGGGGTCATAAAATGTTAGCAGGTCCCCTGGCCAGAAGATGATGTAAAAACCCTAAAGACCTTTTGTATACATTTATATGAAGCACCTGATTTTGATAAAGGTCAGGACTGCTGACCCCTGTGTGACTCTGAAATTTCCATTTGTCTCTATGTGTAACAAAAGGTATATAAGCAAACCTGAAAAATAGAGAAATTGGATCAGTTTCTGGAAAGACTGGTCTCCTCATGTCATTCTTTCTGTCACTTTCTGGCTGAATTCCCATCTGGAGCATGGATGCTTGCCAAGGCTGCTAATTTTGCCTGGGCTTCTAAGATCCGACCAGGGAGGCCTTAGTGTCTCCTCTCCTTCGGGAGAACTGGAGGATACCTGCGGCCTACGTAGGTGGTGCAAACCTCTTATCTCAAGGTTTTATCGGTATTCTACGTAAACCAAGTTATTCAGCCTCTTTTCTCCACTTATTTTCCTACTACACTATTTCTCTCTAATCTCACTCCATATCTTTAATTAAGCAATTAATTCCTAGGATGCCGACTCCATCCCCGCTTCGAATTCCCTGGATCCACTGGGGCTGGATTCGAATTATGTACCTGGAAACTTTATAGAAATTTGAAAGTCTATGTCAGATAGTCTTTTACTGTGGATTAATCATCATTCCAAAGACAAATGTGATAACCTTAACCTAACCATTACATTTTTCCATAAAACTCTTGTATTTGTTTTGTTATGATGAACTAATGTAGTGGCTTCCAAATCTGTGGAGGCTTACTGAAATGCAAAATTTTCAGTTCAGTTCAGTCACTCAGTCATGTCCGACTCTTTGTGACCCCATGGACTGCAGCACACCAGGCCTCCCTGCCCAACATCAACTTCTGGAGCCTACCCAAACTCATGTCCATTGAGTCGGTGATGCATCCAACCATCTTATTCTCTGTTATCCTCTTTTCCTCCTGCCTTCAATCTTTCCCAGCATCAGGGTGTTTTCAAATGAGTCAGCTCTTCACATCAGGTGGCCAAAGTATTGGAGTTTCAGCTTCAACATCAGTCCTTCCAATGAATATTTGGAACTGATTTCCTTTAGGATAGACTAGTTGGATCTCCTTGCAGTCCAAGGAACTCTCAAGAGTCTTCTCCAACACCACAGTTCAAAAGCATCAATTCTTTGCTGCTCAGCTTTCTTTATTTTTTATTTTTTTTAATTAATTTTTATTTTTTTAGTTTGTTTTGCTTTACAATACTGTATTCGTTTTGCTACACATCGACATGACATCCATACATGATGACTGGAAAAACTATAGCCTTGACTAGATGGACCTTTGTTAACAAAGTAATGTCTCTGCTTTTTAATATGCTGTCTAGTTTGGTCATAACTTTCTTTCCAAGGAGTAAGTGTCTTTTAATTTCATGGCTGCAATCACCATCTGCAGTGATTTTGGAGCCCCCGAAAATGAAGTCAGCCACTGTTTCCACTGTTTCCCCATCTATTTGCCATGAAGTGATGGGACCAGATGCCATGATCTTAGTTTTCTGAATGTTGAGTTTTAAGCCAACTTTTTCAGTCTCCTCTTTCACTGTCATCAAGAGGCTTTTTAGTTCCTCTTCACTTTCTGCCATAGAGTGGTGTCATCTGCATATCTGAGGTTATTGATATTTCTCCCGGCAATTTGATTCCAGCTTGTGCTTCTTCCAGCCCAGCATTTCTCATGATGTACTCTGCATATAAGTTAAATAAGCAAAGTGACAATATACAGTCTTTTCCTATTTTGAACCAGTCTGTTTTTCCATGTCCAGTTCTAACTGTTGCTTCCTGACCTGCATACAGATTTCTCAAGAGGCAGGTCAGGTGGTCTGGTATTCCCATCTCTTTCAGAAAAAAATTTAGACCCCCATTATAGAGATTTTGTTGAAGCAGTTCTGGGGAGGGTCCAGAAATCTATATTTTAAAGAACTCACCTCATGTTATTCTTTAGAGCTAGTGAGACCAGCTCTGGGTAATCAGGTGTTTCATACAGCTGTGATCTGGTTGTGATGATAGGTTGGTGATTCTTGTCCATAATTTACAGTACATAGTAAATGCTAGTTTTTGATGGAGGATATACAGACATAGAGGAAAGATTAAAGAGACAAATGATAAAATTAAGGGTTAAGCTAAGGTCCTGGAGTTTCCATAAGACCTGGATTAAGAGGCTGTTACCAAGTAGACCTGCCCAAGAGTTTCATCCTAAAAAGCTTGATGTGCTTCGGAGCCTGTCAATCTAGTTTCTGTTGAAGGAAAGGCCAGCTGTGTGTGTGCTGAATGTAGGTTCATTAACACATTTTAGGAAAAAATGATAAGTATTGATAAAAGCCTGTTTGTTCTTGTTAACAAAATGTGGAAGAAAGTTCCTAAAGAAAGGAAAACACAAGACAGCAGGACACCAGGAAAGACATCAACAACTTTAAAAGTATCAAGTTCTCTGAAAGCAGGATAGGATACCCTTTATTGTGTTTATCATGTACTAGTTTCTGGTATAAGCAGTTAACACAATTATTTTACTTAATTAATTCACAAGCACTCTATAGGGTTTTTTTTTTTTTTTTCTTTTTAACAGAGAAGAAAATGGAGGCTCAGGGACTGTAAGCAACAAGCTAAAAGTCACACAGCTTCTAGCTGGCAGAGGCGGAATCTGAAGGCAACCTGAGTCCAAGTCAGAGAAGTAGCAGCAAGGATGTGACTGGATCTGTGCCACCTTCTTCCTCCAGTTCTGTCATCATTACACTCACATCCCTGATGCTATATCAGAAGCATCTGTGGAAACATTGTGTCCAGGAACAAATGACCCCCACAAGGTCTCTGTTCCATTGAGCAGAAGATGTGCTTTCCTTCACGTGTATTTCCCTCCCATTTACCCATGTTTTTGTTTTAATATAATGTTTTAAAAGCTCATTGATTTGTTTTGCCCTTCAGATGATCTCTTGCAGTGAAAGAATTGTTAAATGTTTATCATAGGCCTTAATATTCTTTAAATTGTTCTTAAAGATACTCTTCTGAGAATCCAGCTCTGATTACATATTCAAAGAAAATGTTTCTTTGAGGGCCCTGGCAGGATGAACTAACTTTATAGAAACCTGACCTTGTACTATGTTAGATTAGCTGTGTTGTTTTTGTATGTTTCAAGTACATGGCTCCCTGAATCTTCATTTAGGCAGAAGTCGGTGGTGGGGAGAAGAGTGTTGCCAGGCAGGCAGAGAACTCAAGTGCCCAAAATGAATTTGAGGTCTCATCACATCCTGGTCTCCACTCTTGGGCTTTTGATCATGGGTGAGTGACTTAGGAACACTATAGCAAGCAGCCTCTTGACCAAATATTCTGGGATAAGGAGACACCAAGGCACTAGTGGTTAAGATCCCGCCTGCTAATGCAGGAGACACAGGAGATGTGGGTTCGATCTTTGAGTTGGGAAGATGCTCCTGGAGAAGGGTATGGCAAGCCACTCAATATTCTTGCCTGGAGAATCCCATGGACAGAGGAGCCTGGAGGACTACAATCCATAAACTCGCAAAGAGTCAGACATGACTGAAGCGACTTAGCATGCATGTACACACAGGAGCCACCAAAAAGCTTATTTTCACAAAATGCATTATTATAGTAATTCAAAGCATAGCTTTATGTTGTGACCTACTGTGAATCAGCTTTATAGGGAAGGTCTGAGCCTATATTCCTTTTTGACACAAGGACACAGACTAAGGTAATATGATTACTTGCTCAAACACAACATTTTCTCTTAATCCCCTTGGCCTCTCATGATGTCTGTGAGCCATATCTTGATGGTGTGGGTAGCAGTCTGTCTCTCATCTTTTATATCAAGTATATTCCAAAGTTATATGAATGTCAATTTTTACTGTGACTCCATGAGGTCTACCATACTTACCCATATTAAAAATATCCTATATAAAAAATCACCCACAATCTTGATACCCTGTATCATGCTTTATTGTCCTTTTCCCTCCACAGAAATTATCACCTTATACTACTATATAATTTACTTATTTATTATATTTAGTGTTTATTGTCTGTTCCTGCCTTTATCCAACTAGAATGTAAACTGTTGAGTGCAGAAATCCTTGTTTTGTTCACTGAAACACCCCAACACTTAGGACATAGATAGTAAGCGATTAAAAAAATGATGAATGAACACTTTCCATTAAAATCCCATTCTGATCAAGTCCAATTAGAAAGCAATCCTCATTGCTGGTTTTGGAACTAGAAGTATACTCTAAAAGTTTTTTCTTTTCTCAGATTTTGAGAAAAGTAGGTATGGTGTAAAATCTGTCTATGCCTTACCTTGAAAGCCATTTTAAAAATTGGCTCCATTTGGCAGGAGATCTGGAATGTATTCACTGTAGCCACCTACATAAAACTGACTGAAGACATTAAGACCAGCCAGTTTTCCTGGGGAGACGGTGGATTTATTTTGCTGATCATCTACCTTCAAAAGGAAAAAAATGATCAAAACCTATTAAAAAAGAAATTGATTACTTAGGGTAAACTGTTAAGATGCTCTTTTGAGAGAAATGCAAATCAAAACCACAATGATGTTTCATCTCACATCGGTCAGAATGGCTGATATCAAACAGTCTACAAAAAAAAAATGCTGGAGAGGGTGTGAAAAAAAGGGAGAAACCCTCTTACACTGTTGGTGGGAATGCAAACTGGTATAGCCAATGTGGAGAACAGTGTGGAGATTCCTAAAAAACTGGAAACAGAATGGCCATACTACCCAGCAATGCCTTGGGCACACACACTGAAGAAACTAGAATTGAAAGAGACACATGTAGCCCAATGTTCACTGCAGCACTGTTTACAATAGCTAGGACATGGAAGCAACCTAGATGTTCATCGGCAGATGAATGGATAAGGAAGTTGTGGTACCTATACACAATGGAGTATTACTCAGTTATAAAAAACAATGCATTTGAGTCAGTTCTAATGAGGTGGATGAAACTGGAGCCTCTCATACAGAGTGAAGTAATTCAGAAAGAGAAACACCAATACAGTATATTAATGCATATATATGGAATTTAGAAAGACAGTAATGATGATCCTCTATGCAAGGCAGCAAAAGAGACACAGATGTAAAGAACAGACTTTTGGACTCTGTGGGGCAAGGTGAGGGGGGATGATTTGAGAAAATAGCATTGAAACGTGTATATTACCATATGTAAAATAGATGACCAGTACAAGTTTGATGCATGAAACAGGGCCCTCAAAGCTGGTGCTCTGGGAAAATCCAGAGGGATGGAGTGGGGAGAGAGGTAGAAGGGGATTTCATGATGGGGGGGACACATGTGCACCTGTGGCTGATTCATGTCAATATATGGCAAAAACCACCACAATATTGTAAAGTAATTATCCTCCAATTAGAATAAATTAATTAATTAAAAATAAAACCCCAGATGGCCCTTGTTAAAAAAAGAATTAAAATGTGTATATAAAATTGAAAAAATAAAAATAAAAACACTTCACCACTTAATTCCTTGCTTCTCTGCATAACGTTAACATAGCAGTCATGATTTTTCATTTTCAAAATCACAGTTCTTCAAAATTTAGGAGCTAGCATCCCACTGGACCTCCTCCATCTGGTCTCCCTTTCCTATTCCATCTATTCTCAAACAACCACCCATCTTTTATTAGAAATTGATAATTGACCATGGCAACCTGCCGGAGTCCAGCTCTAGCAGCCAGGGATTCAACCTGAAGAGGTGAGCAGTGCAGCGAGAAACTGAGGCAGCCTCTCAGTTTTCTTGGACTGCCTATTTATTTCAAGCTTGTGATTCTCTTTTATACTTTTACAAAAGCATTATTAGGTCAGAGATTTGATATTTTCAGTTCCCACTGACCCAGATTTGTTGTCTCCATAAATCATTGTCACTCCTCAAAAGGAGTTTCTGCCTTAGTGATTCTCTTATCTACTTTTTCTCATGTGTCCTTGTGAATACACTGTAACTCATGCTAATGTCTGGGCTGCATATCACATTCTTCAGTTTATTTCTTATATTTCTAAGTCCTGTTTGCCCCTAGTATCCTAAGCTCATTATTTCTTAGAAAGGGCTTCTAGCTAATAATATCTCTAAAGTCCCTACTTTCTATAAGCTATAGTAGAATATGCTAACATTATAGCATTCTTTAAATCTTTAGCTTCTAACTATGTTAATTATTCCTAAGACCTAAATTTAGCAAACTCTTTTGCCATAAACATTCTTCTCACAAATAGGCTTCAGATAGCAATCCCTCCCATGGCCTCAAGCTGCAGCCTATGTGCTCATTCTGGAACACTCTTTTGTAAAAGTCCTTAAACAAATGTCAGTGATTAACTTTATGAATTGTTCTCTGAGCACAGCTGCAGAAGGCTTTGTGCCTTCTCATGCTTCTCTCAAGAACAATAAGCACCTTAATATTCCTTTTCAGTCAACTCAGCCAAGGAGAGGAAAAGACAAGTCAGAATTACAAGGCCTAACTCCTTCATCCTGGGACCGTGCCTGCAGAATAAGGAGAGGGGTCTGGGGCCGTGCCTCTATTTTGTCAGGAATGCCTAACGTGTCTCCAGACAGCACCTGTCCCCTTCTTAAATTTCTCAGTAGCTCTCCATAGCATTCTGGGTAAAAATCTAAACTTCTTAGATAAGTCTTTTGATGATACAGACCTTGTCTACCTTTTTTGCTTCTCCTGGCCTGAAAGCCAAATGGAATTATCTACATTTGTTAAGCCCACTCTAGCCCCTGTTATTTTCTTGACTGCTATTTACTCGAAGGTATGTATGTTATTGTCACCTTTTTTGAGAAGTATTGCATGAATCCTCTCTTTCACCTTATTTATGTTAGTCATCCTCTAGTTTACTCCCACAAGCACTTGGCTGCAATCATCCTCTAATGCTCCACTTTGTGTGCCAAATCTGTAAACTTTGTGGGATGGGCAGCCTGACCCATTTATCTCTGTCCCTCAGCAGCACTCAGTAAGATGGTGGGAGAGATGGAGTGGTGAGTCTGTACCTTCAGCCAGCCCGCTTGGAAGGACCTCCCCAGATGGACTGTGTGGATTCCATGACTCAGATCCACGGGACTGCTGCTGACACTTGCTGTGGCAGATCCAAGGTTGTAACTGTAAACCATGCCGCCTCTGCACAGACCAATGGCCAGGAAGTCATCACCACTCAGCCCTGGAAGGAGAAGACACAGAGAGCGTGCCCACTGAGAGGAAACCCAAAAGGCTGGGAAGCTCACTTCACCCTCTAACTCTTGAGTTACATACCCGAACAGCAAGTTATAACAGACATTTAACTTCTCATTCAGTTACTAACTGGCACTCAGGTATGTGTGCAACTGCACGGTACTGTCCAAATCCACAGACACTGTCTGAGCATGAGGGTTTTGGTCGATTCAGGGGAATGCTCGACAACTAACAAGGGGAGATTAAAATGTCCTTTTACTCTAAATTGAATTCAGTGTGTCCTTTACCACAATTAAATCTTCATAAAGGAGTATAACTACTCTGGTAGTGATAGTGAACTATATTTGTATGACTGAGATGACATAGCATCAGTTTTGAAGTTCTCTCTGTGGTTGAGGAGAATAGAAAGATGATTTATTTGTGTAGTTGTTCAAATATGTTCTTATTATTCTATTGCTAAAACTCTTGGCCATGCTTTCATGATTAGTTCAAGGCTGGCTGTTTCTGTGTTCCCTCTTTGCCCTCTCCCTGTATTAGTCCAGGACAAGCCACACTGCACAGCCAGTTGCTGGGACAATAGTAGAATTTTCTTATTTTTCCTTGAAGCTCTAGCCCTGATTCCTTCAGTGTATTCTGATCCAACTAAACTGTTTTGAAAGGTCAGTCATGGAAGTAAAGAGAAGTAACTTGAAGGTATAGTTTTTTACATCAATGTATATGTCTTGTGTCACTTTCCTGTAATTTACTGTAATGGGAATTTCTTGGCTTAATAGTTATATAAGCAATAACTTATATCAAGCAGCCACCCATGCTATGGACTAATTTTATTTGCAAATTCAATGTTTTTTTAGGACACTATTTTATGCGTAGCTCTGAGAAATAAAGGAGCAAATTCACACAATAACAGATGACATTTGGCATTTATATTAATATGATTATACAGAGACTTTTAGTGACTGACACAGTATTTTCATGAGAGGAGGTTTTTTACTCCCCTCCATATAAGGTTGACAAGGAGGATGATTTTCTAGGATCTACACACTTTTGTCATTTTTAACCTATTTGAGCACTGCTCAAAGGTCACAATTTTTACATATTTCTCAGTCAGTAAAGTGAATTAGCATACCTTCTTTTTGAGCAATCTTAGGAACTCAGGTTATTTAATAATGTAGATGACTTGGATGATACAGTCCAGGATGTTTAATTTCAAGAAAAAGGAGATTTGATAGTTTGAGGTTATCAGGTAGAAATTCTCATGGTCTCCAGTCACCTGATGGACATTTTTTTGTTGCAGAACATAGGCACACACTGCTAGTTGTGATTAGGTGTGCTCAGGCTGTGTGGCTGGGTGATGTGCCCAGAGAGGAAGGAGCTGCTCTGCTCTCATCCTCTTCTTCCAATTAATTTTTGGCTGCACTGGGTCTTTGTTGCTGTGTGAGGGCTTTCTCTAGTTCTGGTGAGGAGTGCACAGGCTTCTCACTGAAGTGGCTTCTCTTTTTGCAAAGCACATGCTTTATGTGCAGCAGCTTTAGTAGATGTGGCATTTGGGTCCAGTAATGTAGGCTCTAGAGTGCAGGCTTTAGTAGTAGGCATGTGGAATCCTCCTGGATCGGGACTGAACCTACATTGGCAGGCAGATTCCCACCCACTGGACCACAAAGGAAGTCTGAGCTGATGGTTTTGTGTGGCATTCTCTCTTCATTTTTCTTTTTCTGTAGATGAATTCACCTCATTTTTTCCACACAAGAATATCCAGCTATATTTATGTGCTCTTATTTCTGTTACTGTTAATAACTAACACTTGAAGTAAACAAGCAAATTATTTGGCATGAAACATGAGGTAACCTTTCATAATTATCACAGCATACAGCATACAGCATATCACACAGATGATGGACAGAAAGCCACACACACAAAGTGCTCAGCTACAAAGATCAAATATTCAGGGAGCTGCATGTTTTTCTGAAAAAGTCTGTCATAGCATCACAATTTTTAATACAAAAAATGTTGAGATTTAAAATTATATTTTAATGATGTGAACAGTAATGCATGTCCTCCTCTCCCCTTAGTAAGTAAGTAAGTAAAGTCACTCAGTCGTGTCCGACTCTTTGTGACCCCATGGACTGCAGCCCACCAGGCTCCTCAATCCATGAGATTCTCCAAGCAAGAATACTGGAGTGGGTTGCCATTTCCTTCTCCAGTCCCCTTACTTATGTCCTAATTTTTCCAACAGAGTCTAGATCAACCTACGCCCATATAGTATTATGAATGAACCCTGAAAGCTGTCTATGGTGAGTCCTTTAGTGAGTGAAAGAATCAGTAAGCATGTGATTATTGATTTCTCAAGCAGTACTTGCCATTTGAGTGTTGCAATGGGGCATATAAAGAAAAATTAAAGCCTTAGTTCATCCAAAAGGAATTTAAGATTAATCTTCTAAGGGATTATGCAATTGCTTCTATCTTACTATTTTTGCTTCGTGGAAATGGTAACAGCATAGTGTATGTGCCTGTGTGCTCAGTTGTGTCTGACTCTTTGAAACCCCATGGATTGTAGCCCACCAGGCTCCTCTGTCCATGAAATTTTCCAGGCAAGAATACTGCTTTGGGTTACCATTTCCTACTTCAGAGGATCTCCTGATCCAGGGATTGAACCATGTCTCCTGCATTGGCAGGTGGATTCTTTACCATTGCATCACCCATGGGATAGAAGCTACCTGTTCTCTACAGGCTTTGTATAAGTAGGATATAGGTTTGTAGGATAACCACTACCTGGATGGGTTGTGTCCAGAAAAGGAAGAGGCCTGGGGCAAGTGCTCCAGTAGGAGGGAACAGGGAAAGGGAAGAAGATGGGGTGATGGTGCTCAGATGGAATAAACTGGCTGCTCCCACAGACTGGTGGGCTGGGGATGGGCTGAGAGAGTGCAACTGGGGATGCCACTGGGGCTGCTGCCGCACTAATTGTAAAGGACTGGCTGAAGTGGAAAGGAAAAGATAGGGAACACAAAAATGGAGCAAACTCCCTGACTGTCCTATTAATAGCTGGATGAGAATTCTACTTTCTGAGTTCCATCTCTTCTATCAGTTATATACTTCTTTGCCTTCGATGATGTCTATGTTCCAGACAAGTATTAGACACTGTGATGGATGCTGTGTGTACCAGAGATAATTTCAGATCTTTGGATTAGTATTGTCAACAAAGTTGTAGCAAATTTGAAGTTAACAATAAGCTCACAAATTTAAGTACATATGTTGTGCTTCCCTAAATTGATTACACATTTTAGTGTAATAGAGACAGAGATTTCTGTATTCATTCATTGAAAACTGGAATGAGTGTCTACATGTGACAGCTACTCTTTATAGAAAAAGAAAAACCATAGACCTAGTTGAGAGAGATCCAGACAAAAAGTTACAATAAAATATAACTGTTCCCAGCAAGCTGCAGTGAGATGAATTCTTAAATTTCTTAGAAGTGTTAAAGACTTAAAATGATCTTTTGAACCAAAGCTTAAAAAATAGCAGAGTTTTTGAGGCATGAAAGTGAAGTGTAGGTGGCTTGGGAAAATGGGGCAGCCAGGGAAAAGGCACGAACGTGGAGGACATGGTGATGTGGCACAGTGACACGACCCAGGATGTACATAGGTGCTGATGTTGAGCTGAATGAAGGAAAAAGAGACTGTGCAAGTTGGTAGGGGCTGGATACAAGTTTGCACATGTTATGCAAAGGGTCTTAATGGTATGTTATGAGGAAGCATGCTGATTAGGCAGAATACTTTGGGACTTCAACTTGGAGAATAGAGGAGGAGAGGGCAGGATGACACAGAGAGAGTAGGTTATTGCTGCTGTGATAGCTTGTGATAGAGAAGTTGGGAGCAAGGAGAGGAGGAAAGAAGGAGAAAAGGTGAAAAAGTCATTGGAAGTTGAAATAGATCTTTGTGTTTGATAGAATGTGGGGGATCAGATGGAGAGAAGACAAGAAACTTGTCTGTCTTGTTCACAACTGTGTCTCCAGCACCTGGAAGAATGCCTCTTCTAGGCTCCTAGTAAATACTGGTTAAAATGAATTGAAGGGAAGAATCCAGATGACTCCTGGGTTATGGCAGAAATAGAATGTTTATGCCAGTAGCTAACAGAAAGTATATTGGAGGGGAAGATCAGGTATTCCTCTGTGGACTGGTGTGGGACAGACTGGTGGTTTTTAGAAGAGCTGAACTCTATGACATAGATTATAAGGGAATGAAGAATGATACAGGAATGCCAGATATACCTGCAGAAAGGCAGAATGAGGGTTATTTTAGGATAAAATCCTATGTCAAGAAAGACATGTTCAAGTTGGAATGTTTGACAGGGTAATTTGTCTACAGCCCAATGTTCATGAAGTCTGGCAAAATCAGAATCTGGCTTTGGGGACTCAAGGAAGAACAGCACCAGTATGGGAAGCGGAGGTCACTTGCCTTTCCATGTCTGAAAGTAGAGGTTGGTGTATGTTTCAAGTTATCATCTGAATTCTGTGGCTTTGTGCATCTTTTAACATGAGAAAGACAAAGATAGCATGTGAAATGATGATTTTAATAACAACCAAATCATAGGTCAGAGATTGATGCTACTAAACAGTAGCACCTAAAAGAGGAGATGCCACCTATAGAAACACTAACTTCGATGCTAGTTTCTTATATAGAAAGACAATTGCAAATTGTCTGATTAATGTTGATCATAAAAATATATTTTAGGGGGAGGAGGGGTTGAAGATGGCAGAGGAGTGAGATATGGAGATCATCTTCCTCCACACAGATACATCAAAAATACATCTGCATGTGGGACAACTCCTGCAGAACACCTGCTGAACACTAACAGAAGACCTCAGACTTCTAAAAAGCAAATTAAATTCCACATAAGTGAAATGGTTCAGTTGTGTCCAACTCTTTGAGATCCCGTGAACTGTAGCCCACCAGGCTCCTCCATCCATCGGATTCTCCTGGCAAGAATATTGGAGTGGGTTGCCATTTCCTTCTCCAGGGGATCTTCCTGACCCAGGGATCTAATCCAGGTCTCTCTCATTGCAGGCAGATGCTTTAACCTCTGAGCCATTCCACATAAGTCAGTAGGAACAGGCAATAAGAAAATAAAGATACAAAGAAAATCGGACGGGTCTTGTATCTCAAAGAGGAAGAAAAGTTTCCACACACTCAGAAATCCCTGTACTTGTGGGGACAAGAATGAGCTTCAGAACCTAAGAGGGAAGCACAGTAACAAGTGTGTAGAAGACAAAGCAGAAAGAATTTGACAAAAAGATCAGTGCCGAGTAGCATTTCCCAGCTGAGAGGTTTTTTGCATGCTCAATGCAGCAAGTAGGGGCTGGGTGCTGAGGCTCAGGCTTCTGGGGTTGGACCCCAGGGAGAGGATTGGGCTTGACTGCCATAAAGACACTCTGAGGGGGCTGGTAGTACACAGCTGAGGGAGTCCAGGGAAAGGCCTGGGCCTGCCAAAGGGTCAAGAGGTCATTGTCCCAAGGAGTCTCTAACCCGGTGGGCCCTCTAACTCAAAACAAGTGTTCCCAGACTACAGGACCCCATCTTTGTGAATGCCACAGGTGAGACAAACTGGTTGTGGTCTGCCACCTCAGAGGTGGGCCTGATGGCCACCAGAGCAGCCACCAAGTCATGAACAGGCACAGGTTACTGCCTACACCTTCCTGGGAGCCTTGCAGCTTGTTTCTTCCTAGGAACCCAAGACATGGGGCCAATTCCTCTGGGAGAGCGCAAGACCCACCTCAGATGGTAGTAACATCTGGCAGGTCTCTACCACTGCAAGCACTCCCTGCACATCCCAGCTGTGGCTGCTATACTCCTCCCTCTCCTCAGCCTGACTGAGTGAGCCCTAATAAGCCTCATTCTTTGCCCCCTCTTGTATAGGTTGGGAAGAGATGCCGGAGGGTGGTCTATAAACAGAGGCCGGGCCAAAAGCAAAGCAGAGCAGCAGGTGTGTGATCAAAGATGAGAATAGGAGCTCACTCCTGCAGTGGGAGATGCAATGGATTAAATTCCTGCAATGAGCTTGAGACTGTGGACTTTGGGGGCAATTGTGGACTTTGGAATCAAGAACAGGCTGGAGTAAGGCCAGATCTGAGTAGGAGCTGACACTACAGTACACACAGAAGGCCCAGAGACCTTCTTAGAAATATTGGAGGATTTTCTAAGTAGTCTGACGAGAATACACTCTGTGGTTAGGACAACTGACGTCACAGGATAATATTCTTCTTACTACCACTCTCTCTCTCTCTCTGTTGCTTTGCTATAAAACCTTTTATTTTTACTTACTTTTACCTTTTTAAAAGTTCTGTTTTTATTGTTTTTTAATATAAATTTATTTATTTTAATTGGGGGCTAATTACTTTACAATATTGTATTGGTTTTGCCATACATTGACATGAATCCACCACGGGTGTACATGTGTTCCCCATCCTGAACCCCCTTCCCACCTACCTCCCCATTCCATCCCTCTGGGTCATCCCAGTGCACCAGCCCCGAGCACCCTGTATCATACATTGAACCTGGACTGGCGATTTGTTTCACAGA